>PVIC010017848.1:0-19676 GCA_004025085.1 Thryonomys swinderianus
CTGTGGCTCACAGGAGACTAGCACTTACTGCAGAGGTTCTAGTAACATCCCCTCTTCCTGTACCAAAACTCACGAGGGCTTTCCCCTCTCCACAGGGCTGCACCTGCCTCAAATGCTTCTGAACTGATTCTTGGCTTCACACCTCTAGCCTCGGAGAAGCCCTCTTTCCATCATGTGGCTAAACCTCAACTCCCTAAAAAAAACACTGTCTTAGTATCACTCCTTAATGTAAGGCCTGAGGATGTCATTAAAAAAAAGCCACTATCACATCAAAGACATTGCCTGTAAATAGCATTTATACAAGGTCCCACAGATCCTTAACAAGCAGAATACAAGCAAGGACATAGGAAATCAATGCAAGCAAATTCCTATCACTAGAGATTTCTGTACTTAATAGTGTAAGCATGTTATCATCCAAACTGAGATAATTGTGAGAATTAAAAAGCAGCGCTGTTAATAATCTGACAGAACAGCGACATAAATCACGACTATTCCAGGACAAGCTCCATGTACCACCCAACTTTTTAACTCAATTTACCTTCTGGATTAACCTGAATTCCTCTTAACTAGTTGAGAACTCCTTTAGTCCTTCCTTTTTGCCTTCCTTCTTCCTTTCTTCTTCCCTCCCTTACTCCTTCTTCTCCCCGTTTTTCTTTTCTCTTTTATTTTTTCTTCTCCTTCCATCCAATGCAACCTTTGCCACTTGGTCACTTAAGATTCTCTCCTAATCTGACCAGTGTTATTTTCAGACTTCTAATAAGGTAGCAGTGAAGTATGGAGTGAGTTTTAAATAGTTTTCAGATGAATAATTGTTTTGAGATCTGGCTCTGCTGAAAGGTAGTAGAATTCTATAGACGGTCAGAGAAACATACATTCAAATAACTCGAAGCTAAGACAGCAATATTTTCTATAATTATGGGATACAAGGGTAGGAAATAGAAAATGAGGGAGGAACAGATACAGACAGCAAGTAAGAGAGAATACTAGTGATTTTTCTTTGTCTGTTGACACCTCTTTTGTCTTGAGTCTATGAATAGATACTGTCCTTATTTTATGTAGGGTGCTGAGAAAAACAAGGAGAGTCAATCAACTGACCTACGGTTTCCAAGGCCATAGAATCATTTTGCCATTTTATCATCTAGAAACAAGAGTTTGTGTTTTGAGAACCTGAAAAATAAATTATTTATGTAATAACATGTGAATTAAGCTATCAGCATAGCTTTTTGATTTGTGATTTAATCTTCTAAGAAAACAGCAACTTCTTTTTCTTACATCATGCTTACATTATATGAAGTACTGTACAAAGAGAATCAATTTGTTTGACTTACTACTACTTTACTGACCCTCCCTTGTAGAATACAAGAATACATTTTTTAAGTATGGCTCACCAAGACAGCAATATGTAAGGCACACATCTGCAATTCTATTGATGGCCTACATGTAAAATATCCTTATACATTTTAGAATAGCACCACATACTATAATATCAATTTCTCTCAGTTCTGACCCAAAAAAGCACACCTTTTATGTTATACCAATATTTTTACTGTGATTAAGTAATACAAACACAGTAGAAGAGTTTATGCTATTTTGTATAATCTGAGTATTTTTTCCAAAGAAGTGTAATCACGATTGTTATGGAGAAAATTTAAGTGTCAAAGTACTTGGAAATCTGTGTCTCAAATACTTTTCCGATTATTTTTCTATAACATTACCTGTGACAATCAAGAAAATAAAGGACCAATTATAAAATTTAAAATATCATTTATCCTTTCTTCCAACATATAATCATCACAGTTCACTTCTACTTTTCTTTTTGAGCAGATTATGACATGAAATATTGAGTCAAAGTTAGTTATTAATTAGTCACACTATTAAAAAGAATTTAGCATTAGGAATTAAGAAACTAGGAAATTTGGTGTGGGAATGTAATGAGGGGCAGGAATAAATATGATTCTGAAAGAAAATAAAAGAGCAGGTATATAGGGGGTAGGGAGGTGTGGGTGGGAAGGGAGGTGGGTAAAAATAAGGATTAACTTGTGTCATATACTGGTACAAATTCCCCAATGTTATGTGTGATTGTGAGATGTATATAAAATGTACCAGTAAAGAATTCAATTTTTAAAAAAAGAATTAAGAAACTAGTACATTGAAGTTTCTGAGAACATAGAAATATCTGCTCAATTGGGAAAAGTGACACTTCTGTAGCCTCAAGTGACGGACAGGTCAGTAACCATGTCAACATGCTCTTAATCCTGTGACCAAGGTGGAGACTGGTAAAAAATAACTGGGTGATTAAGCACAGAAATAAAGTATATGACAAACACTTCACATTTATATTGCATTGCCATATTGACTTCTTGACTAATGAAATTAGGCAGTGACTTTTAGCTAATAAAACTGTAGTAGCTATATTTGACAAATTTATTAATCTATAGTTATTTACTATCCCCATCTACATGACAGCAAGAGGAAATGTTATGCCGCCCCCTAGTGTAAATATTAATTTTGGAACATCAGATTTAAAGTGATCAGAGAAGTGGAAAGGAATTACAGCTATGGAGATGATTACTGAAGAAAGCTGAAAACTTGCTAAGCTTTCCTAGAGTCAGCATCCTATAGTTCTCTGAAATTTAAAACTCAAAAAGCAAAGGATATCTGAAAGTTTCCTAAAGATTTTTTATCTTTTATCCAAAACTATTCAGGATTCAGTTCATATTTCAAGATGATTTGATGTATTCTTGAGGAGAGATAATTAAAGGGTTGCCATGGTAAACTGAGCTCTACCGTATGAATGTCTGTGTCTCCTAAATGCATAAGCTGAAACCCTACTGCCCAGTGTCACAGCATCGGGGTAGGTGGCCTTTGGGAAACGGCCCCACCCTCAGGGTGGTGAGTACCCTTATGAGGGGCCTACACAGCTCCTCCTAGTTAAGTGAGAAGTCTCGTTATGAGAAAGCAAGCTCTTACCAGTTACCAAATCAGCTGATATCTTGCCCTTGGATTTCTCTCCTCCAAACCTACTAGAAATAAATCTTTATTATATATAAGATACTCAACCAATGGTATATTCTACAGTAGTTTAAGGAGCCTAAGATACTGACAAAAAAGAAAATAGTGATATGGTTCCATAGCAGAAGTTTACAAATTATATAAATTCAGACATTAAAATAAATGGATGGTATTTAGGATGAAGACAATGAGTGCTACGTCATGAAATATTGTTAATCAGAAGCACCTTTTATTGAGGGGCTATGTGTCAAATTTAGTTCACATGACTGCAGATTTATTACATTTGAGCTACAGACTAATCCAGGCTGGTATTCCTATTTTTTAGTAAAGATAAAATAAATTCATAAGATTAGAGGCCAGTTATGTAGGCTTTCCAAGTCAGATTGATTACCTCTTTTACTTACTAACAGATACTGACTTTAATGGGACTAGCCCAATAGGTCATACTAGTTGTCTACAAGGAAGTGGTTTAATGCTCCACTGCACAGACATTTTCATCTTTTCCTGTCCTTGGTGGTTTTGTGACACGGGGCCATACTGTGGCCAAACAGACATAACCAACATCGCTGGAAGAACTCGACAAGAACCTTCAACTTTTTGACTTTCCTCTTTACGATGTACTCTAGTCTAAGAACAAAGGTGTGACAGCTGGGTAACTATGTTGTAACTGCACCAAACTGGAAAGGACATCAGAGGCCTTTAGGTCCAGACTTCATCAAGCCACTTAGAATTAAAAAAATTTCTTGTAATATGAAAAAAAAAAGCACAGTGAAAAACACTACTTAGGTACATAATTAGCGTTTAGGTTTTCAGTTACAAGCAGTTATACTTAGTGTTTACTGATACAAATTAGATATAGGACTTGAGCTCAATTCAATCTGGTTGTAAGTATTTGTACTTCTAATTACAGTGTAAATGCAACAGCGTTTTAGATATATTACATTAGCCACAAGAGTATAATTCTGGAATGAAAGTCATTTTTTTTCTTATCATGAGGACACTTTTTCTGGACTTTGTTTCCTACAAGGAGTAGTGATTTGCTAAATGTCAGGTTTCAAAAGAGGTACCTTGAAGGTAGACATATATTTCCACTGTTTCTACTTTGGGGGTTCTTGAATTATGCTACTTTTTAATTATTATTACATTTTCATTAAAAGAAAAAGAATTCATATTTAAACTCATGATCATGTCCTTGAGCAGTATGAGAAAATAAAATTACTCAGTGAGAATGGCTTACCATTAAATGGATTCCTTACCTACAATTGGTCAACCTCCCTCCCCTTCAGTAACTTAAGGTCCAAATATCCGATTCCGATAATGAACCTACAGAACTGATCTTGGCAACTCTCAGAGCACCCCAATTGTTCTCATGTTTCTCCAGATAAAACTTGCTTACTGCACATTACATTCTTTCCATGTTTTTTATCTGAGAAAAATAAATAATGCAGTGCAGATGGGTGTGTGAACTGAACATGCGTCTCCCAAACACGAGCTGAAACCCTAACCCTCACTGTGATGGGGTTTGAAAGGTACGTTCACAAAAGAGGAGCCTTCCTGAAGGAATTCCAAGCTCTGACAGGAGATTCTGCTCTTCACACATGAGAGTTCAATAAAACAGCCACCAGAGAGCTAGGAAGTGGGAGGGGGGATAGACACTAGGGGTCAAGAAAGAGATCTGGAGCTCAGAGACGGCCTTGAGCAATTCTGTGTCACAGGAGGAGTCAAAAGTGAAATGCTCCCCACAAGGCTCGCAACTCTGTTATCCCCACAAATCCTCCTTTACTACCTCTACGTTCCTGCAGTTACCACAACCAAGCTTACTTGTACAGTCTATGATGCTGGTCACTACAAGAAGCAGAACTTTTTAAGTTCTCTCTCATTTTCTGAACTTCAATCCCGTAAGAATAGGTTACATCCTACCTTCTGATATAAATTTCTGCGTTTCAACATGTCCTAAGGCCCTTGGGCTATGTCCTCTTGAATTCACAGGTGTCTGTTGTTAATAATTTTCTAAGGCTTTAAACTTTTCAGTGACATTAAACTTCACCTCTTTGCTTCAACTGAAGTCATTTTTCTAAAAGAAAAAAAAATTGGCTCTGTGTGTCACTCAGGAGGGGAATATTTATAAACCAAAGTCCTCTATTAGTGTGGCTTTGTGGGGCACATTTATTCCTGTTCTACCAATTCCTGCTCGCATCTATTCTCCTACTTCTCATATTCTTGAAGTGTCATTTCCGTAACAATCCTGATCATCTGTCTCCCTCTCCCTCCTCTTCGAAGTCATTCATCCCATGTCGTGATGTGAGACAGAGACAAGCCGCTCCTGAGAACTGCTACTTAGCAGCCTGTCTGGGTCTGGAACTGAGACATGGTGTTTTCTTGTCAAACATGAACCATGTCCAGTGCACTCACATCATGAAGACGTTTTGTGACTGTGATGGAAGGAGGCAAAACGGAGACCAGTCACAATCACACCTGGGCACAGACCACGTCCTATATCATCCACAACCTAAACTACCAGCCCACACGAACACAACCTGCTTCTCTACCGACCCCAGCTTTACTCTCCCTGCTCCTCCATCTACAACTTCTAACAGAAGAATCAGCCCTCCTTTACTACGGTACCTCATTCAGAATACTAAAATGATTTAATAATCTGTCCACAGAAATCACCTATCCACCCCTAATTCCTCACAGCTGTTCCTGACTCCGTTACAGGATGCTCCCTGGGTCCCCATCTTGTGCACTTCTCATTTTAAACTATACAGCAGAGCAGCCCATAACACAGAATAGATGTTTTGAAGAAAAGATGGATCGAGATAAATACTATAGCACAGACAAAGATAGCAAATGAAATTACTGGACACGAAGTTATAAAAAACAGAAAAATGTCACAATAAGCTTTATGAAGTTTAAACCTATATAAATATGACACCAACTCACCTACGTACTATTAAACTGAAGTGAGACTTCTATCATTAGTTCAGTCATTAGAGGAAAGTGTACTAGCTGAGTCGATGAGAAGTTAGTGAGTTCTTCAAAACACTAAAACCTGAAGACCTGTGCGCATGACTACATACATGTAATTTATTTTGAGGAACTGAAGGAGTGGGTACAGAGGCTGGTAAATCTGAAAGACGGAGGACTGTTAAGTAGTATAGCAGCTCAGGGAGAAGGTGATGCAGCAGTCATTACAATTTCTTCTCCAAGAAACCTCAGATTTTCATTTTAATCTTTATTGGTATATTTTATAAACACATCACAATCACACTCACCATTGGGAATCTGTACCAGTATATGACATGATTTAATTTTCATTTTCCCATTCCCCTACCCACCCTACAACCCACCCATACACATATGCTTTCTTTTTTTTAACATCGTGTTTTTTTCCCCTCATTACTTATCCTTACCCTTTTCCCTTTGAATATTTTCTATTTCACAATCACTCTCATACATCATGCTTAAGAACTTTCAACTGACTGTGTGAGACCAATTCACATTATCAAGGGTAATATCTACTCTTAAAGGCAATCCAGTCTAGATTTTACTATATCTACATAATACCTTCATAGTAATATCTACACTATTACTTGCTTAAATCACTGGCTTCTATTGTAGTTGACACGGAAATAGTCATCACACTCAATATACTTCATATTTCTAAAACTATTTAAGAAAGAAGTATTATTACAACTTGAACACTGCATTGCTGTAAACATTTAGTGTACATGAAGTATAGTTACACTGAGAAAAACTGGCTACTTTCTGCCAAGGTGCCAAGCCATTATAAGAGTTCAGAGAAATACATCAGGTAATGGAGTTTTTGTTTACTTTGATGTCTAGAATTGAGTTTTAATTATTGATTGGCCCATTTTACCTTCCATGATGCTATTAAGTTTACTAGATGCATTAATAAAAATTAATGAATCCTTGCTAGCTGAAAACACCATCAGAGCTTTATTATGTAAGATTTTTTGAGATGAAATAGATAATCTAGGATGAATGTCAGGCTGAAAATTTTAGAAAGAAAAACCAACAGAATTATACCAAAATCGTGCTTTTTAAATTTTGTCATTAGCCAAACAAAAATGGGACAAATGGAAATATGTAACCCCTTTGTGAATTGTGGCTATAATGCACCACTATTTTGTTTTCCTAAGGATTATTCATGTTCCTAATATACAGCAATCCTTCTCAGAGTCACTGGAGAAAATAATTTCAGCATTGCATCATTATCACAATTATTTTGAGATATAATTTCCCACTACCCACACAGTTTTAATAAGCCATTTTCCAAATATATCATGTAAACCAATAATGTCTGTATATAATTTAATAAAATTGCATTCAAAATTATTTTTAAAATGGACAAAAAAACAATAAGAAAATGCTAAAACATCAGTGAATTTAGGAGAAGTCTACAAGATTTTTTGTGACTGATTGACTGATGATACTAAACCTAGTGTTTCCCAATAGTAAACTCACACTCTCCCGCTGAGTTATACCTTTAGCCCAAAGGCACTTCCAATATGAAAGTGCACCCCTATCAAATTCCTACATGGTTCTTATTCTGATAGTATTCCCAGAGATTCAGTCTGAAGAATACTGTTCATCACTTCAACCACTATATGGTAAATAAATACTGTAGAAAAGTATACATTTCCTTAAAATTTTGAAGACTTTTAATTTTCTAACAGATTATAGAATGAAGATGACTATAAGAAAGATAAAAATAACTTTAACTTCCTATAGGTAAAGTTTGATTTCTGGACTAAATAAAGGTTAAAAATTTTAAGTGTCTTCAATGGTCTGGAGGGTGATATAAATCAGGGGAAAAATCTACATAGTCATAAAAAATGCAGAAAAGCAGTAAAGTGAAAAATAATCATTAAACCTAAATATTTAAAACTACTCTCTGTACCTTAAAGAAATTACTTTTACTGCCTGAATTAGGCTTTAAATGAAACCAGTAGATCAGATGTCCTTGAAGCTCTTCCTGATTCATATTTTCAATAAAAATGGAATTGGAGTCATCAATAATAGCCTAGAAGACTTTGGTACAGATCTAAGACTTAAAGACAAAATACTAGCTCCCTTTTCAAATTTCACTCATCTAAAACCACTCAGCTAATGTTTCCTGTCCTGACAAAGCTTGGTAGAACCTGAAGACATCTCCTTTCATAGTCCTCTTTAGAAAGATGAGACAGAGGGTTGCCTGTATTATTGAATACATCGAAGTTTGAAAGAAATTTAAAAGAATATATAACAAGACTCTGTACATGAACAAAATTCATAAATGAAAAAATTGGGGATATACTAAGATATCACCCAAAACCAACCTCAGCATTAGACTCTAAGGGTATTAATCTGACAAGGTTAATTTTTCAACAGCTTCTACTCAGCACTGGTCTTTATAGTCTTAATTCCAAACTTGAGGTGTCAAAATGAGTTCAATGAATGGAGATTCTTTTAAATTACATTCTCTAGAAGACACAGAAAATGTATTGGAGAACAATATGAATAATGAAGGGTTTACAGTATATTTCAAAGACCTAATTAAATTTTGTGAATTCCTATGCACATAAAGGAGAAAAACCTGAACTTTTCATACTTCCAAAATTAATACATATGAAAATATCCTGATTGACAGGAAACCTACAAATATGTAATTGAAGCATCTCAATAAACTTGAATTAAATAAAAAATACATTGAGAGGCAATTAAAAATTAACACCACTTCTTGCTAAATTTAGATCTTCTTACATTGAAACTGAAGGGAAGACTAGAGAAATAGGGAGTGAGACACACAAAGCTTGCTGATATTTGGGTATTTGAGCAAGATCAGTAAAATAAAGTTCAATGCAAATTTAACTTTGAATCTGCTATTACTTCAGCATACCTGAAGTCAAGTAGAAAATTAAAATCCCTCCAAACAACCAGATAGCATAAAACTATCTTTCAATTGTTATCATACTGATACCTATGGCTTCCACAATGCAGAATATAACTTAGGAAATCTGCATTATAATATGGATTCACTGGACCACCTTGAAGCTGCTGCTCATTCCTTCTGAATTCCACAGTCAATGGAACAGAGGTAATACTATTAAACGACATAGTAAAGTGCTGACCAACTAAGAATGTGAACAAGTTGTTAGTGACTTCCAAGATTCTGAAAACAAACTTCAAATTCTATAACAGAAGAGAGTAAAATATACTTAATCATCTATTGCATATACTTTATATTGATATATTCTATATGAATAGATTTTGTATATATAAATTCAACAACTCATGAATTGGAAACTTCATAAAAGTCAAAAATTTTCTTTCTGAATTACTAACTAAATGGCTAAGAAGCAATTGTTTATATAATGATGGACTAGGAATATCTAAAAGAAAAGAATGAGAATACATGGACATAAACTTTATTGCCACTAAACTCTGTAATTTGCCCAGAAATAATCTGGGGCTCTAAAATATATATAAGTTTATTTCTTCTTCTATGACATTGGAGTTATATCAAAGATACAATGTAATCTGTAATAAAAATTGTGTCTAGTATATTGACCTTACTCTTTGCTTGTATGACATCCCATACACACATTGGTAAATTTTAACTAAAAATGCCCGTATTCATTGGATAATTGATTCAAGATTAAGAATAGGCTTAGTCTTTTAAGTATTTTTTTAAATGTTATGCTTCAGTGACATAATATGACCTATGAAAAGAATATACAGTTTGTTGATTTGCTCAATATAAAGCACAGGATGATTTTCTGGTGTTAAGCCTAAAGGTATTATTAATCAGTGTCACTGAAATGTCTCACTGGTTATTCTACCTGTAAATTTGTGTTCATAACTGAAAACTATTAACAATAGGCTAACGGTCTTATGAACTGTTCAAAGTTTTCTGTATAAAATCATTTTTTAAATTAGAATTTCTTACAAGGTTCTAAAATACTAATTATATAAAAATTAAAAATAGTTTTAGAATTTGGGGAATATCAAAATAACTTTTCCCTGAAGGGTTTTAAGCTGTGCTTTCCTAAAACAAGGAAATAACACTTAGAATATTCTTAAAATCCCATAAAGTTGATATACAATTTAAAATGAAAAAATGTTGATAGTATTTTTTAAATTCAAAAGTTAAATATGTTAAAATCAAATATGATTAGAAGTCTTATTATTCCATGACTCTAGGCTTAAAAACATTGTACATATTAAATACATACAATTTTATCTGTCAGTTGAAACCTTCAAAGATTTAAACTTCAAAATAAAAATCTTGACATGTATGAATTCTTACTTGAAAACTTTTGCAATATATTTTGTATATATGTCTTAAAATTATACTGTGCTTCTGATTAAAATTGGCAATCCTTAGAAGTTTTAGGTACGATTTTCTATTTTTAGCTGACAGTAACTTTCAGCTTAAAGTGAGTCCTTGTAGCATCTTTTGTATGGTAAAGAAGAATACATTTTTGGGGAGCAGTTGACAGCCCTTTTAAATTAGAGCCATTCCTTCTAGATATTGTACAATTAGAACTTCCCCTATTAAACTTAAAGCCAGGCAAGAATCTCAATCTTTAAGTTAAAAAAAATCAATGAAAGATCTCTAGAACTAAACACTCATGTAAGATACCCTATCTTGCAAAGAAAGTTTCAAGTAAAGTTGAATCATAATATTCTGACCAACATTTTTTCAGCCAATGTGAATCTCACATAAGAAATACCAACCTGGGTAGTTTATAAACTATCATGAATGTCCTTACATGTCTCTTTCACCATAATTAAGAGGAATAAGATAGGAATTATTTCAGAGTACATCTTCCTGTTGCTTTTCTCTTTTGTCTGTTATATTTTGATTTTTTTTCACTCAGGTGGCTGCTTTTTACTTCTCATTTTACTCTATAGGTTTCCTTGTGAGAAGTAGACTTTAACCTACAGTTTCTCAATATGAATGATAAAGGACTAATCAACTTCAAATGCACAACAAGCAAATCACCACAAAAGCAACTTGAACCATTGCCAGAAACCCGTGTTTCACTTAAGAATCAATGTTAAAAAAAACTTTAACACGTTTGGCAAATATTTATTATTCTATGGACTTCCTGTGTATCACATTCACCATTATAGTAACCAGAGGAACAAAACCCTTTATAACAAGCTTGTTTTTTTTACCCTCAGTGAAGCTTGATTTAAAAGCTAACCTAGTCTTTACTTTAGTGAGTTTTTCTTCTTAGCATTTTACATTCGCATCTAGTTGAGTTCTCTAAGTAGTGCCAGATCAATTTCAGTAACATCTCTGGTTTCCATCTCTTATTCTATAAAGGATGCTCCGCAGAAGTCCACAGAGAATGTTTTTTCTGTTCTTGTCCAACAACCAACCACATCCAGAACAATAAGTACAACAAATTAGCTTTTTGTCTTCGTGTGTGTGTGTGGTCTTAAATGAGCTGAAAGGAAGTAGACAACAGATTTAAGAGAAAATACATCAAAAGAACTACTTCAACGTTAAAATTCTTTTACAGCGTGAGAGAACTTTTCACCCTTGGGAAACACACGTCGCAAAACAACTTTTTATTCAGCGAGAAACAGATTCTCAGATTAGAATAAGAATATTGTATTTACCTTTGAAAGGTGTAAGTGCTCTCAAACCTCTACCCTGCACGTGCTCATCCACCGCAGAGAAAGGAGAGGGAAGCTGCTTGCTGAGGGCCCCGGCTCCGGGGTGACCACGCTATGGACCCTGACTTGGGTTCTGCCCTCTCCAGCGTCCGGCCTGACGCTGCTTCACTCTTGCTGCTTTACCGACCGGGCGCTCCCTGCTCCCCGGAGGCACCAGCCCGCCACCGAGGCTCCCCGGTGCAGCGGAGGGCGCCTGGCGGAAAGTAAATCCGTGGGAACCAGCCCGGGTCCCCGGCGCCCTCGAGGACCGCTCTCCCCTCATGCCGGGGAGCGGAGCACGGAGCCCGGGCCACGGGGGACCTTCCAGAGCGCGCGCGGACGCGGTCAGTCCGGCCGCCCGTGTCCGTAGCTGTGACACCGCGCCCGCCCTTCACCGCGGTCCCCTCAGCCTCTCCGGAGCGACAGGCTCAAAGTTGGCGGCCTGGGGTTTGGGCCCGTGAGCTGAGCTCAACCCGGACAACTTCTCACCGGAGAAGTTTGCTGCCGGCCAGGCCGCCCCGCGCGGACCCGCCGAGGCGCCAAGTCCTCCCGGGGCCGCCCACCGCGGCGCCGCCGGCCCCAGGGCCCCCGCCTCCCGCCGGACGACCGCCCCGCGCGCACCCCGCTCCCGCTCCCGCACCCGGCGCCCCAGGGCTCACTTGGGGTTCGGGTGGCCTCGCTCCTCCGGAAGGTCCCGCTGCCCCCGGCTTCCCGGGCAGCGCGCTCCGGGGCGCAGCTCCCCGAGCCCGCTGCGCCCCGCAGCCGCACGCCCCGCGCCCTCCGCGGACCCCGGGTCGCGCAAGCGGAGGGAGCCGCAGCCCTCCAGCCGGCCGGGAGCTGGACCCCGCAGACGGCCTCCGCACGGGGCCAGGAGAGGGACGGGAGGGACGGGAGGGACAAGAGGGAGCGACCGCGGGAGGAGCATTACCAGAGTTTTGTTCCCGTTCTTGCCGAGCGGGCCCCGGAAAACTCCCTTGATGTTGCGAAAGTGGCCGTTGCTGAGGCGCGTGGAGCTGATGACGATGTAGTAACACTCCATGGGCCCGCGCTGCCGCAGCCGCTGCGGGCCGGCCGGGCGGTGGGCGCGGGCGGGCGGCCGCCCGAGACGCCGCCGCTCAGAGCGCCCCGCCGCGCGCGCCCCGCCGCCCGCGCCCCCGCATGGCGCGGTCCGGCTCCGAGGCGCGGGACGCCGAGCGCGGCAGCGCAGCGGCACGGCCGGGCGGGCGGGCGGCGCTCAGCGCGGGCGCGCGGGCCCGGGCGGCGTCCCCCTCGCAGGGCGCCCGCGCGCGGACTCGCCGGCGCAGCCGGGCATGAGGCTGTTATAGCGGCGGCGGCGCCGGCCCCGCGCGCCGAGCCAATGGCAGCGCGCCCCGGGCCGCGCCGAGCGCAGTCGGAGGGCGCGTCGCCGCCGCCTCCCGCCGCGGCCCGGGTGGGGGCGCCCGCCACAGCGCCCGCCGAAGCGCCGGGGCCGCGAGGCCGACGCGGGGCCTCCGGGAGAGGGGCGCGCCCGGGGCGGGGCGCGAGGGCGCGGCGGCCGAGCGAGGGGGGCGGCGGCGCTGCGGGCTCGTACGGGCCGCCGCGGGCTCGGCCTGGGCTGTGTCTGCCTCTCAGGCCGACGCCGAGGCTTCCCGCGAGGAGCCTCCGAGGAAAGGCGAGAGAGGAGACGCGCCCCGCCCCGCTGCAGAGCTCGTAAGTGCCGCGCGGGGCCGGTGCGGGGAGCGGGCGGGGGCGGCGCGCGAGCTCACGCGGTGAAAGCGGCCCCGGGTCCGCCCCGCCCGGCCTCGGCCGCACCTCCGATCCCGGTTCCCCTAACGGCCCAAGCCGGAAGGACGGTGGCTCTGCGGCAGAAGCAGCTGCCGCCCCGCTCGCTCCGCGCTTCCCTCCGCTTCTCCGCCCTCCACGCGGAGCGGGAGTGAACAAAAGCGGGCGCCCGCCCCGCAGCGGCCCGGACGGAGCCGCCCGCCCAGGACGCGCGGGCTCGGCCGGCCATAGGGGACGCTCCGCCGCGCCCGCTGACCGGTGACCCGGCTTCCTTCGCCGGGAGGCCGAGACCCCGCCGGCGGCCCCCGCCCCGCCAGGTTGGCGCTTTGGGACTTGGGCTCTCCGAGGTGGCGGGAGAGCGTCCCGTCAGGTACACACAGCACAGATCTCCCGCTACTGGGACTCATTAGCCGCACTTAAAAGATCGATAACAGGCGGTGGGAGGCAGAAGATGGTGCCTTCCCCGGATTTACTGCAGGCTTTATTTCCCTTCTGCCTTGAAAGGCTTAATTGGTTAAAGCAGATTGTAGGCATTCTGATACCCCTGTCAGGGCAAACTGTACTTTGATAAAAGCTGTGTTTATCTTGTTTATTTGAGGCTCAACATGGCCATTCAGCTCAGTTTATAAATCTTATATAGAGGATTTTATAGAGCCGTGATCCTACACACCATAACGTGGTTCTTAAATGAATCTGACAGCTTGATTTTACTTTTTGAGAGATAAAAATGGGAGAGAAAAAAAGTCTTCATAAGACAGCCTATAATCATGTGAGCCTTTCTGTCTTCTGTCTGATAAGATGAGAAGTCCTTGCTTAGTATAAAGAGAAATTCTCTATCATGCTTCAGATTGTAAAAAACCTTGATGTGGATTAATTAGAGCTCATTATGAAGTGTCACAATTATTTAGTGGCACTTGGCTAAATTTCTCACATATCCACTTGGGGGAGTCTGGAAGTCTTGGGAGAAAGAGAAGCCAGAATTTACAAAACTTGTATACACTGGAAGAAACTGCCCATTGATGTCTTAGAATTCAGGCTGAACATAATCCTATGAGAAAAAAATTAGTCAATTGGATTCTACTGAGTTGACTGGAAATTAAATCAATTTCTATCTCCTATTGCACAATTTTTAAAATTGTATATATTGAAAATGCAAGTACTCTCTGCAGACAGCACTGTGGGAAGGACAATGGGCGCTTGATCCTATGTTTTCAATTTGAGATACTTACAGTTATTAAACAGAAGATAACATTTCAATATTACTGAGCCATGTGAATAAAGTTTCTAAGGAAATCGAAGCACACTATATGAATACATGTATGTATTCATGAATATATGTATGTATATGTACACAATACCTATCTATATTTTTAATTTTTACTTTTTTTAGGCTCTGTAATCCAGACTGGCCTCTTCCTGTCTCAGCCTCAGGATGACAATGATGTAGTGATTTTTATGAGTGTGTAAAACCTAATAATCCAACATAAAGTTCTTTGAAATATATTTTACTCAAAATAGTTCTGATGAACTAACTGTTCATATCTTTGTCGACAGCATGAAGCTCTCAACTTCTACTTCAAAGAACAGAAAACAGTTGTGTGAATTTTCCTGTGGAACAGATAATTTATGTGCAACACCATATTGTGTCCATAGCAGTTTGTATGTACACATATACACACTTGTGTGTGCACACAGAGCAGCACACTGTAAAAATATATGTTAGGAAATTCCCTTAGCAGTCCCTGACAACAATCATTTTACTGTCCAACTATGCTACTTTTTCTAGTTATGTTTATGACGATGTAATGGGCTGACATTTTTGGTCACATCTAATCATATATCCTGAAGTGATAGAAACATCCTATAAATTTAGTGCAGGAAGACTATCAAGAGTTAAGTAGGACTGTGAAATTTAACATTTATCTTTATTATTTCCTGAGGCAACATATGTCAAAACTAAGTATGATCTGCAAGATTCTGTACCTAGACTTTGAACAAAAACATGTATTTTGGAAGGAACAACATTCCAGTTTGGGGGGGTTGTGTTTATAATGATCATTAAATTAGGATAGTAATCCTATTACATGATAGTCATTATGCTACTCCTAGTGCCTTCTGCTGCTAGTCACTCTTCATATCAACCTGAATATCCAGATTTATAAGCCAACACCATAGGAAATGCACTTTCTAACCACACCTATCACATGGAATGAAATACTCAGGTCAAAATGTAGAAAGGAGCCTTTTGCCAAAACAAAAGACAGGAACAGGGAAAGAAGACTTTGCCACTATCTCAGGGAACCATTTTTTATAGGGATGAATTCAGATCAGTAGCAAGTGATAAATCAGTATGGTCTCCTCTCTACTTCCCCCATCCCATGCACTGTGGTTTAAAAAGATTAAACACACCAGGAAACACCCTTAAACTTCTTACTGTTCTGCAAGCTCTCTTAATACCCCAGGCCTATTCTGTTCCATAAAGCAGTTCTGGGCTTGGGGTGGTGGTGCGCTTGTGTGATGCGATCCCAGCACTCTGGAGGCCGAGGTAGCAGGATTGCAATTTGGAGTCCAGCCAGGGCAACTTGGTGACTTGAGGAGATCCTGTCTTAGGAGAGGGGCTACAGATGCAGCTCACTGCAGAGGGCCTGGTTCAGTCCCAGGAAGACAGAAACAAAAATAAAGCTTTGATTTACTGAGATTTTTAGAAATTATTTTTATGTGAATCATTTCTGCAAAACCAGGGCACTTTAATCTTAGAAAATGCAAATTTCTCAGTAACTTGAATATTAACTTAAAATCATTTTTATTATATATATATACAGAATCAATATTTTAATTGGAGATCTTTTTTTTTTTTGAGACAGGGTCTCACTTTGTAGTTCAGGCTGGCCCTGAGCTCACTATGTAGCCCAGGCAAGCTTTGAACTCAGCAATCCTCCTGCCTCTGCCTCCCGAGTGCTGGGATGACAGGCATGAGCCACCATGCCCAGCACTGTGGTATGTGCTATTGATTGCTGGTGGGCACGAATCACCACACCCAGCATTCTCTGTGGTTACCAGGATCGAACTCAGGACCTTGCGCTGGAGATCTTTTAAAATATGGGCCAAGTCGAGCTCATTGTGCCTACTCTGAAAATAATTAAAATTTAAATATAAATCTTCCATTATTCTAAAAATATTCATTCCTTTTGCTCTGTCTAAATTGCATTTCAGACAACATCCTCTGCTTTTTGTTTTTATACGCTCTTTCCTTGCTTTGGTTGACTCAGACCTGAATCCTGGGTTTCTGCTCACTGACTGAGCGTCACTACTAATATGCTCCGGGCTCACACACGGTTTCGGTACCTTGCATGGCACTGACCTGCAAAGTTGAAGTCTTCTTTCCCAGCCCAGTGACTGGGTCCCTGCACCTGTCCCCTGCTCCTGCTTCCAGGAAATACTGAGCCTTTCCTGAATGTGTCTACTGGTAGGGAGTGCCACGTACTACAGCCTCAAGGTGGTGGACTTCCTGCTTCCTTGCATGGTAAACTCTAAATGCTTTTGATCTGTCTAGATATCCTCCCAAAACCCAGCTCAGTGAGCCACAAATCTTATTCCTGGGTTCCAACAACAGCTCTGTCAAAGCTCTCATGAACAAATTTTTATCCATTTGTTATCTTAGAAAAGTGAACAAGTAAAATGCACATTTCAGTTCTTTTCTAGTTTGTCTGTGATGTATTCATAGTTGTCACTGACTATACTGTTAGGATTCAAATTTTTTTCTCAATACTATAATCTTAAAAGAATACTTTTGGTTATCTGTAGAACCACATAACTAAATAATTTCTAACTAAATGTCTACTTTATAATTTTGGTTTGCCCTCATGTTATGGCCACATTAGTGCCAAGTATTATTACTTCTATGATTTTGAGCCAATGAGGGAGACTCTCAGAATTTGTAATACATAAGTGGCTTGTTTATTCTAAGAGGAAATCAAAATATATCATGGTATACTGATATGATGATACAACATTTTTTCATTGGATAAATGTGACAGGAGAATATGTCACATAGAGTACATCATAAACTTCAGGCATGAGGAGTTCAATATTGACACACAAACACTCATAAACAAATTCCTGTTTGAGGTAAGATTTGGTTTCATCAAAGCAACATCATCTGTTGTATTAAATTAAGATTGTAAATTTGGATATTTTGCCTGTTTTGTTTTCATTTGATTTCTATTTTTTGTTTTGTGTTTACATAAGAGCTATAAGCATATGGGTGGTATAATTAGTTTGACGTTAACACATTTAAGTAAAATTATACCACAAGCAAGCATTCTATTCCAAAGAATCTTTTAAAAGGATCTGTATTCTATTCAAGTAAGAGAAACATTGTGGTAGACCAGTCATGAGATACAAATTGAATGGATAGTGCCCATTTCTACCAGTGATAATGTTCTTTTCTGGCTTAAGAGGTAAGAGTTCTTTTTAAGGCAATTTGGTCAATTATTATCTAAAAGTAGTTCCATCTTCATATACCTGCATCTGTATCCCAGTTCTGCTGGGCTTAAATTAGAAGTCTATTTTTGAAAAAGCCAACACTTTATATATTTGATACTCCATCAACATTAAAATGTGTTCTTTTCAAATCTCCACTATGAATGAGAATATACTTCCAATTAACTGTATGAGTCACTGATAATAGAATACAAGGAAATGACAAATTCTACAAATTCAAAGGCATGTTAGAACAGTGTGGTTTAGAACCTGTATTTAGATAGACGAAATCACAGTGGCTGCCATACTGGACACCACCCCTAGAACTCTGCTATAAAGCAACCATTGTTATTTTGAGCTACATGACAAATCACCTGTACTTGACTTTTAGTTATTTGATCTCTAAAAGACAAGAATAAAAAAGACTTTATCTTCTGTTTTTCAAGCTATAATTTCTCTGATTCTCAAATGTGCTTGAAGTTGGTATTGATCACTGACAGAACACCACTGGGGCGCTCAGAAGTCTTGACCAGCTGGGGAACCTGCAGGAATTCTGGAAGCATATGAGGTAACAAAAATGTAAAACTGACCAGTAATAAATTTCACAATTTGGTTCAACTTTAGGAATTAAATAACAAAATAATATTACACAGTATACCCACTTGTTCTAAAAAATAATAGCTAGCATGTGTTCCTATACTACACACACACACACACACACACACACACAGAGTATGGTGGATGTTGATATTTTAAAATCTTTTTTTACTCCTAGTTTTTAATACTAGTAAGTGGCCTTGGAATATGTGCCAAAATAGTTATAACTTACAACAAACCTATATTTCTAATGTGTTGCCAAATAAATTAATGTAATTGGAAACTATATAAGTAATTGACCAAAAGAAGTAAAGTTAGACTATATTATTACAAGTAAAAGAAACATTGAACAACTATTAAATTGCTATATATCCTTTTAATTGTTTTATATCCTTTGTAAAAGCAATCTGGCAAAATATGTTAAAATTAAATTTGCAGATATTTTTTGACTCAATCATGGTGTTCCTGGATCTTGCCACATAAAACAAAATACTTATAAAAAGATACTTACAAAAATATTCAATATAGCATTGTTCAGCTGTTTACAGTTATAAGAAAACTGCAAAGAAGGAAAATATCGATAAAAGGATAGTTGCATAAATTATGTCACAGAATTTCACATATCTGTAAAAATAGAGTGTACTCGCTGATTTTGTGTGATTATCTGCTTGTCTTAATATGTAAACAACAAGTTCAAAAGAGTAAAAGATATAATTTGGTTTCTGAACAAGTATATCTTCTTGTCAAAGAATCGACAAGTACGAATATAGCAAAATATAGGTGTGCTTTGTCAACATGAGTTTCTTGGTTTTGAATATGAGCTAGAAGAAAGTAGTTAGGAAGGAAAGGAAAATAAGATTGCCATGCATACACATATCTGGTGTTGCTTAAAAACAGTAAAGAAAAAGGTCAGAAAAGGTTGGGAAAGAGGAAAATACATCGTTTACTCAGTTTCTAACTGTAGTATGTGATGAACTTGTAATAGGACATGTGAAAAAGCTGGAAGAATATTTTAAAATCCTAAAATGACAGCAGTTGATCTGAGACTATACGTGAATAGAACGGGGTAGGAACAATTTAAAGAAATAGTTTTGACTTAAAATTAATTGGTTATATTGAAAGATTAGATCATATGATTGATTAATAAGTTT
>PVIC010017848.1:19776-32353 GCA_004025085.1 Thryonomys swinderianus
CCGGAACCACTGACCTAAATCTCTGGCCTTTGCATTGTAATTTTGACCCGTCCTGGTAAAAATTAAAGATTACTTTTTTTTTGCCACAGCAAAAAAAGATCACCTCCCTCCTGCCTTTTTTTCGTATATTTATTCCATTTATGAGGTCTTTGACATTATGATCTTATATATTGAATTTAATATAGGAATTTTTCAGACCACATTCATTCAGAGTACATTTTATAAATTATAAAAATTCAGAGTTCATATAGTATACAAGATAACTCATAAGATAACTCATAAAATTCATAAGGGAATATTGAATTGTATAATAATTATGAAAATACATTTTAAAATTTACATAATAAATCCATCTCCATTCACTACCAGACAGCTTTCCTGTCAAATCACCAATTTCCCACATGTTCCTGAGCCAGCCAATCCCAAGAGGCTGATGATAAGTTTTAGAGCACATCAGTAACATAGTGCAGTGCCTATACTAGCACTCTCAGGAAGAACTGACCAGTTCCTACAAAGTGCTTTTTTTCTGCATAAGTGAAGAATGGAGAAATGTGGCATATATCTATCTCTGTCTATCTACCTAATTTTCTAACTCTCTATACATAGTTTATTGTGTTACTGAGGACTGCATCTCAAGTCGTGCTGAGCTACACTCCTAGACCTTTTAAAATTTGAGACAGATGAAGAAGTCACTAAATGCTCTGGCTGAGCTTCAACATGGTATCCTGCCTCCTGTGGCAGAGTGCTGGGATTATAGCCATGTGCTATCATAACCGGATAGAAAGGCATTCTTTTTTTTTTTTTTTTTTTTTGAGACAGGGTCTTGCTTTGTAGTTCAGGCTGGCCCTGAGCTCACTATGCAGCCTAGGCAAGCCTCAAACTCAGCAATCCTCCTGTCTCTGCCTCCCGAGTGCTGGGATTACAGGGGTGAGCCACCACACCTGGCACTGTGGTATGTCGTACTGATTGCTGGTGGGCATGAGTGACCATGCCCAGCATTATATGTGGTGACCGGGATTAAACTCAGGACCTTGCTCTTGCGAGGCAAGCACAGGAACCACTGAGCTAAATCTCCAGCCCTAGAAAGGCATTCTTCAGATCTACTTGCTTTTACATGGGTTTCCAACATGATTTTTGAAATGTAATTTGTGATTATGAATTAGAGTTATGTAACTGAACTGTATGTAGCCTTCAGTTTTCAAACTCCATAAGAATCTCAGTCATACTCATTAAGAAAAAAATTCAGGTAATTGTCATAAATGTCATAAAATTAAAACTATAGGAAATTATTAAATAATAGATTATCTAAAAGTGGTATTGCTATGTATAACATGTTAAGCATAATATCTGATACAAAATCATGAATGTATTAAAAGCATTTATACAATCATGTAGCATTTAAAGGTCAGAGGGTACAAAGCATGGGAGGATATTTAGTGTAGAACAATTTTATGGAGGTTTTCAAATATAAATAGCAATTTTGAGGTCATCGATACAGGAAATTATTAGGGAGGCATGGTAGTTTAGGAATTGATCTAAGGATTAGAAATTCATTAGTATAGAATACTAGGTAGTTCTGAGATGTCCAGATTAGTGAAGGCTGACAAAGCCTGAAAACGTTAATGGGGTGTGGGTGAGGAGGGAAAGGAGAGGCCAAGGGCAGATGAGAACGAGAGAAGAAAGGGACAGAGAGAAAAGTGAATCAATATCAATGATGCTGCAAATTGGATTTGGCTCCTTTGAGAAAAGCTGAGATTCTTTTCCGGAAGTTATCATGGTATTCAAAACGCAACAAGAAAAAATGTCTCCAAAGTTTTTATTCCATAGATTGAAGAGAGGGCCAAGACTATTGCAAATTGATGTAAATCCTTGAACCTATCAAGTAAACCATGAGAACTTGTGTGACTCCCTCACATCTGTGGAGAAATAGCTAGTGTGCTCACTCCATTGGAATTATACCTGCGGAGTGGGCTGGAATGTGTGTCATTATCTCCCCTTACATGCTTGTGTTACACTAAGATCTGGAGATGTTATTTACAAAGTTCAATCAACTGATCGGCTATACCTCAAATAAAAACGTGAGGAATTGGTCAAGAACACGAATTATCCCATTTGACAATTGGATAATAATAGGGTACTGCAAAAATACTTTCTTCATACAAAGCTGTTGATTAGTAGTTGCTCTGGTTTAAGATTGGTTCAAAACCCCAGCATTCCTGAAAGAAGAGGTGCAGCCATGCTAAAGTCCAATGGTCATGCTAAAGCCAATTCCATGCTAAAGTCCAGTGGTCAAAGAAATCCAAGCAATCATCAAGAAATTGTTGCTAACCTGAAATATCTCTTGGAATTGAGTGTTTTGAAAAATCTAGACATTTCTACTTAAAAGCAAAACATTCAGAGTATTGATCACAGTGTCTCATTATTTTTCATATTTTTATTTTGTCTTTATTCACTTTTACAGTTAGTTTCCAGATTTTTTTTATTGAGGCAGAAATATATTGAAATAATAACTCTATTTATATTTTAAAAAATGGTGTCAGGTGAGATGGCTTACGCCTGTAATCCCAGCACTGAGGAGGCAGAGGCAGGAGGATTGCTGAGTTCGAGCCTTGCCTGGGCTACACAGTGAGCTCAGGGCCAGTATGAACTACAAAGCAAGACCCTGTCTCAAAAAAAAAAATTGTGAACTTTCAGAAAACTGTGAAAATTAGAAAAAAATGGTAAATATTCAAAATTGGGCCTAGGTGATCAATGTTGGTACTATTGCTATGCTCTTATTAAAATAAATTTGAAACTTCAATTTAAATATGCATAAAAATTAACACGTGTTGAGGTCACATTTCAGGTAATACACATGTACATTTAGACACAAACATAGAATCAAATGCATTATTGGGCAGAATGAAGAGCAGGAAGAAAGTTCAAATGAAGATAAGGGAAATAGCCAGTATTCATCCTGCAACTATAATAGATGAAAAATAACAGAGATATCTGAGCATTATTTAGAAGCTCCATGCCAGGCATGACCGTTCCAGAACACACTGTCTAGATAAAACTCTTTGAAGAGTGAGTTACATACAACACTCTCAAGAGTGATGAACACAGTAGTGGATGAATGAAATTAAGGTCCTATAAAGTTAATACTTACCAGCATACTAGAAGTGTTGAATATTCCCTTCCAACTTGTGAACCCATACCATGTTTGTAAATTGTGACATATCAACCTGATTGAATTAAAGAATATGTAGGATATTACTTCGTGCTGTGACTGGGTGAGTCATGGGGATGAGAATTTAGATGCAGTGTGTGATCTCTGCTCCCTGGCTCTCTGGTATTCCTTTGGTCTGCTTTTGGCCCAGAATAAAATGAGCAGCCGGGCGTGGTGGCTCACGCCTGTAATCCCAGCACTCGGGAGGCACAGGCAGGATGATTGCTGAGTTTGAGGCTTGCCTGGGCTACACAGTGAGCTCAGGGCCAGCCCGAACTACAAAGCGAGACCCTGTCTCAAAAAAAAAAAAAAAAAAAAAAAAAAAAAGAGCAGGTTTTTTCTACCAGTGGTCACAAAGCTGT
This sequence comes from Thryonomys swinderianus, assembly GCA_004025085.1. Lineage (NCBI taxonomy): Eukaryota > Metazoa > Chordata > Mammalia > Rodentia > Thryonomyidae > Thryonomys > Thryonomys swinderianus. The sequence goes on from PVIC010017848.1 coordinate 23,347, forward strand.
GACCTGCACTCCACAGTGGACAAGCACAGCCCTCTCTTTTGAGTGGTGAGCCAGGGGTATGAGTTATTTTTTTCTGAAGCTAAAACCTGTTTTCCGTACTCCACTCATGGAGGACATAATGATAAAGAACGAACACTTAAAGAATGGCAGGTACTAAGCACCCACCATTCCCATTCACATATTTTGTTGTTTAATCCCACTATACAAAAATAATTGTTTTGGAGTTAATACTCAAATGGAGAAACACTATTAACTAGAATACCCTGTTCATGTGCAGTTAGTATTATTATTAGTCATGCAGAATCAATCCATTTCCAAAGTTAGGCACCAATGTCTCTATAGGTGTTACTTACTAGAGCTTCTTTATGTATTTATACTATAAATTTTCCCCCTTTTCACATGCTGCATTCCATCCTGGGATCTGAAACTTACAAAAAGATTTTTAAACATTCATACATCGAGTTGATTTTTGAGCTTCAAGTTTCTGTAAGACAAACCCCTTATATATCCAGTATTATAGCATTAGATAGAATAATTCCATCATTCCAGAGAATATCTTCTGCTTTGCTTGATTCTGCTCCCACTCAGTTCCCTTGAACTCTAGATCTGTTTATTGTCCCTGTATCGTGCTAAAGAAATGGAACAGTGGGGTGTGTAGGCTTTTTAAACTGGCTTCCTTCACTTAACCTTCTGTATGCAAGATTCATCCATATTTTTGTATGACTTGATAGTTCATTCTCTGTTACCACCGACTGGTATTGTATTGGATGCATGTATTTTTTATCCAGTGGCCACCGAAGACATCTTGGTTGCTCTGTGACTTTGATAATTATGGATAAAACTGTTACAAATGTTTACGCGAGTCTTTGTGTGGACATGTTTTCAACTCTGCTAAATAACTACATGAGAAAATCCTATGAATGTCATTAAATTCAATTTGACTGATAGTTCAGTTCCAGTCTTCTATATGATTGGTGATTTTATCAAATATTAGGAGGTTTTTGAAGTTTTCAATATTTAAGAAGACATTCATCTGAGTAATAGTCTATTTTATTTTTTAAAAGAAAATATCTTCTTTATCCATTCTTCAGCTGTTGGGCATTTTGGCTCTTGTCAGGATTTAGCTTTTATAAACTGTACTGCTATAAATATGGATGTACATACTTCACTTTAGTATGATGCTTTTATTCTTTTGTGAATATCCCCATTAGCAGGATCAAGTGGGACCTCTAATCCTAGTTGAGAAATCTCCACACTGATGTCCATGGTGGTCCCAGCTAACAGCGTGGAAGGTTTTCTTACTCTCCGTAGTCCACCAGCATTTGTTCCTGGTTGGTTTGTTAACAGCAGCCATTCCTTCCGGACTAAGGTGCGGTATTACTCACACATAAAAAATGATCAAGGAGAGACATTTATAGCTAAATGACTGCATCTTAAGGCCATACTCATAAGTGAAATAAATAGGAGACAGGTGTGTAAACACTGTTTTATTACTCTAGTGTGATGAACTGAAAGTGTCAAAGAGGTCCAAAATGTATAATAGATACATTTTATGAAATAGGAAGAAAATGTTCAAAGGGGAAGGAGAACTACATGGGGGAGGGGAAAGCAAAGGAGAAAGACAAAAAATAATTGTAAAAAAAATGGGAACAAAGCTTATGTATGTAGCGGAGAGAGTTGTAGGGATGTCAAAGGAATGGGAAAAAAGATATATCACATACAGGTACAAATTCTCAAAGACAAAAGTGATCATAATGTATAGCTAAAATGTACCAATAAATTCAAATAATAAAAGATATTTGTCCATCCTTTCAGTTCTGTCATCATTTTATGTCTTGTGCATTGACATTCTTGTATTAATTGTATATAGGCTTAGGATTTTTTAGTCTTTTGGGAAACTAGATTCAACTATCATTATAAAATGTTCTAAAGATTTTTCGTGCAGCGAAGTTGGCTTTACCTGACATTAATATACCTATACCTGCATTTTGTTATCCTGTTACATCATTCCTTTTTATATTTACATTTAATCCACCAGGCTTTCTGTATTTAAAGTGTTTTTAAAAATAGCAACATAATCTTTTTTTAAATAGATTTTGCTGTATATATTTTGAATTTCGTATTTAGATCATTTATATTTAAAATAAGTTTACATATTTATGTTAATAGTAGGATCTGTGCTTTTATCTTTATTTAATTCATTTTTCCTTAGTTCAATCTTTTCTTCTGCTTTCCCTAATACTAACAGCATTTTCTGGGATTGCATTTTATTGCTCCTTATTATAAAAATTATACATAAAATATTTCTTCAATGGTCACAACCCCAATGGTGAAAATCATTTTTGTATGGAGACCCATGCTTCTGACTAGTCATCAGTCTTCTGAGAATTTTCCTGGCCCTTTCTTGCAAGAGAGATCTGTTGACAAAGAACTTTCATCTCACTTGCCTAATTTCTCATGAGAAGTCCAATAAGATCCTTCTGTTTGTCCTGCTATCGGTAGACTCACTTTCACTATTTCAAATACTTTCACAATTGGTTGGCTGTAGTTTGAATACAGCAGACTTACGTTGGTTAGTTTGGTTGGCTTGCTTTCTTCTGCTTGGTCATGTTCTCCATGGTTCACGGACTAGGGCTTTGGTTTGATATCTGTCACTGATTTCGAATCATTCTCAGCCATCATTACTTTCAGTCTACTCTTCTATTCTCTCTTTGCTCTTTGACATTCCAGTAATGTTTATATTATGTTTTTAATGTTCTACAGCATGTGGATGTTGTGCTCTATATTTTTCATTTCATTTTCCCTTATATGTCTTAATTTAGGATTTACGTTGATCTATGTTTAATGTTTGTATAGCTATGGGCATTGTGAATTTAATTCTTCTAGTGGTCTGAGTTTTACTTCCTCTTAAATGGAAAGCCTACAATAATTGGGCTTCCCTCAATACTCTCCTCAGAGAGTCGTATGTCACTGTTCTCTGAGCATTAGTCCACGGGGTCTAAGGTGGTGGAGTCGTCTTTGGTGTGCAGGTAGAGTATGTAGGAGGAGGAGAAGGGCTCTGCACTTGGCAATGAAGTCTGTCTTTTGATGGACATCCATCTTAGAGATATGAGTGCACTAGTGCTCTTCCATAGTAGAACTTTTCTTTCTCTTCTTATTTAACTGCAGTGCATCCCAAGCCACAATAACGAGAGTTACTTATTTATTCACCTTCCCTTTTGAGAAGTGGACAGGTGTAAAGGGCTGGATGAAATAAAGGTCATGTCCTTCCCCAACTTGCAGAAAGTTCTGGTAAATATTTTGTTGTGCAAAGGAATCTATAAGAATAGAATGTATCTCACGATTGTTACTCTTTTCCTTTCAAAGTTCCACAAGGAGACAACGCCTGGATCTGTCACAGAATACTATATTCTAGAAACGGACTTGTCAGCTTCTTCATCTTTTTCATGTCAAAAATGTACTAAAGACTTTCTCTTTTCCTTTGAGATTCTGTGTGACTTCACAGGACTGACTAAAACATGTGCAGTTCTACTCATAGGATGACTTGCTACATGATGGTAATGGTTGCAGGAAGAAGATGAGATGATCTGATATTTATTTTCATTAAGTTTTAAGAATTTGCCATAATTCACAGATATGGTAAGGGCCATTCTGCAATTAAAAGATTTTAAAAGGTGGAATACATGTTCTAAAATGGGCCATCAACTTTACATAGTTTTACCTGCAAGGAATTCACATAAAACTAAACAAAAATGCACAAAGGACTCAGAGTTTATCTGAATACATCTAAGGGTAGGGGAAGCCACTGAAGAAAATGCCCGTCTCTTCCTTGGGCATAAGTTTTCTAGGCATGTTTGGTGAGTTTTTGTTTTTGAGACAGGGTCTCGCTTTTGTAGTTCAGGCTGGCTCTGAGCTCACTATGTAGCCCAGGCAAGCCTCGAACTCAGCAATCCTCCTGCCTCTGCCTCGTGAGTGCTGGGATTACAGGTGTGAGCCACCATGCCCAGCTGGTGAGTTTTTATTTTTAATAAAATCATAAATACTATGTAATAAGGAATTCAGTAACTAATATGAATATTATAAACAAAACATGAGCATAGGTAGTAGTCTTGAGACTATACTTGGATCATCAGTTTCACTTAACATTCCTTTGTCATTAAGTGATTTTTGTGTGAATTTTGTGAAGTGTTAGCTCATGAACATAAACTTGAGAATTTTTGAAACGGGATTGTCAGATAAGTTTCTTAACTCTTCCTGATTACTCATTCTTTTTATCCAATATAATCTGTGCTGTGACATAAGTTTTACTCTAGAAGAGTGAGGTTTATAAAATCGTAGAATCTCACTTTTAAAGAGCAAATATGTACATCTTTTATTGCCAGTTATTCTAAAAAATTTTGATCCAATATTTTAACAGTTCATTTCATAACGTGATCTAAAGAGATCCACCATATTTCTATGAATGTATTTATCACTTTTCAGTACAGCTCCCTGTCCTAACACAATACAACACCAGATACTATATCCAGAAATATTCTACATGAAATGAACCTCATTTGCTCTTTTTTTAAATTGAATTCTTCATTGGTACACTTTATATACAGTTCACAATCATACTCAACATTGGGTAATTTGTATGAGTATATGACAGAAGTTAATCCTCATTTTTACCCATACCTCTGTTTACCCACAACTTCCCATCTCTTATATACATGGTATTTCTTTTTTCTTTCCAAATCATATTGATTCTTTCCCCTCATTATGTTCCCCCACCACATTCCCTTTGAATATTTCCTATTTTACAAAATCTATCCTACATTCTAGAACTCATTTACATCTACAGGTTTTCACATCAGAGAAAAGGTAGGGTATTTACATATGTGTGACCTATTTATTTCACTTATTAGTGCGTCTGTGACTACACAGTCCTGAACGCACCCAATCTCGTCTCATTTGCTCTTTTTATGACAATATCTTTCTACCCTGTTTGATAGTTTGAGTAAGTCTTTGAATTTTTTTTGAATTCTCAAAAATACAGCAAAAACTAATTTTACATGGTGAGGAACAAAAGCAACTTGTTTAAAATCAAGAACAAGAACAGGACACTCTTTTCCTGTCATTTGGGATTTTTTTGTGATAGACTCAATTATTGAACTTTTCCTATTTCATAAAAGACGTGCAGAATTCATCTCCTCGTAGTTATTTCTGGATCCCTCTTATTGACAGAACCAAAGGAGGAAGCACACTTTGTAAGTCCTGTACTATTCTGAAGTGTCAAAATAAATCAGGAATCATATTGGCTCTTATAAACTTATATGAGTTTTACAATTTATTTAACGTTCTTTTTCTATTTTTCATTTGATTTCTGTGCAGAACTTTTAAAAATGCAATGAGGTTATCATCCATTTTGAGGAGATGTCTGTAACATGGCACGGTGATATTGGGCATAATGTTATGATTTACGGGGCACTCTGTGGGCACAGTGTCCCGAAGAGAGATTGAATTCATCCTCATTTTAAAACTTTTAATAACTAGTACTTTTTAAAATACGTTCCATGACTTACATGACTCTGGTACTGGAACTGGGCACACACCTCTGAATGGAGTTTTAGAGTGTATGAACTTTCTCGCACACACCCTGAGAGGATTCATCTGTGTGGTTGGTGTGTGTTGGTGTCTTGACCCAGACTGGGAAGGTGAGGTGCAGAGGCAGAGCAGACTCTGGGGGTGATTTCAGAGAATCACTTCTGCTTTTATTGAGCAGGAGCGTAGCTTTTACATATTCAGTCAAGGTCCTACATGTACCCTGTTGATTGGCTGAGGCCTGGAGAGTCAGCACATGGGGGTGATGCTCACGTGACTGGAGCTAGCCACTCGGGGTGCTCAACATACAGCAGACATTCTGTGCAACACCTAGAGTCGTCCTAGAGTGAGCTATGGACTGTGGTGTGGTGTACCGTGCTTAGCCAGACTTCAGCATGGCCTACACATTTGCAGTTTCAGAACTAAAGGAGGCTGAGGCAGAAGGGTTCTAAGTTTGAGTCATGTGTGAGCCATTTAGTAAGATGTCTCAAAAAAAAAAAAGTATAGGGAACCCCTGAACTTGATTCCCAGTATTGAACAGACAGAAGATTAAGGCTCACTGAATTCATCTTAAAATCATAACAGTTGGCACTACCATGTCAGAACAAAAGGAACCATTGAATTTCCCCTGTGCATATTAAAGCCATATTATCAACCTCTCTTTTTTTGACATTTGATAGATACTAAGGATTTTCTCTGAGGTAATAACAGTCATGTTGCAAAAATAACCTTAGAACAAATTAAGACAATGTTTGGTATGGAGTAAATTAGCTAAATAAAAGAATCATTATATGAGCTTAGTTTGGAAAGACACCTAGCAATAAATTACACGCGGAGGAAGTGTGACTGAACATAAACTGATTCGAAGCATTAGATGGTATAGAATGAGGAAAACAGGATTCTGGAATTGTTTCTTAAAACCACTAAGGAACAGAGAAAGGTCATAGTTTTCTCTCTCAAGAGAAAGGCCTGCCATCTTAAATCTCATTTTGATTTTAGTGGTGTTAAAACTATCTATTTTAATCCTTGGATAAGTCAGCAAGCCTCCTCAGACATTCCCAGTCATTCCATCAAACTCTAGTCTGTCTGTTGCTCTCTGGGTAGTTTTGTCTCTGAGAGTCAAGTACGAAGCCTGTGGACTTCAAGAATTACCTCAGATAATTTAAGTGGGCCTGACACAGTTAGTTGTGTGAACTGAAAAATCTTAACTCTGCATGATGTCACACGATTTTAATTTCAGCAGTTTTAGAGGCTAAGGAATGAGGAGCCCAGCCTGAGCAATTTAGCCATTTAGCAAGAACTTATCAAGAGAAAAAGAAAGAGAAGAAGAGAGGGAGGAAGGGAGGGAAGGAGGGAGGGAGGGAGGGAGGGAGGAAAGGTGGGAACTGGAGGCACACCTCAATGTGCAGACCTAGGGTTGATCCTCTGTAACACACACACACACACACACACAAACTTTAAAATACTTCTAACTTTTACCTGAATATGAGCCTTCATCCTTAGCCATTTCTGGTAACGTTTTGTGAAAACCTAAAAGCCTGTTAAATCTTGGTTTTCTTGTTTTTCAAAGAGAAATTTGGATTAGATCAATTTCAGTGACACAAAATCTTAATGTTCTGTGTTCTGTTAGGTAATCAGCTGAATTAATATCAATTCAAAAGAGTATGAATTAGAAAAACTAGTGTACATTTTGGAGAACCTTAAAGAATGTTTAAAAATTACAGAAATATTAGGAAATCAAGCTTTACCTGTTGTTACAAAGTTTTAGATTGTGCTCAACATCTAAATCCTGACTGGGATTGTTCACAGGCTACCTGGTAGACTTATGCCTGCAACTATTTAGGGACAGTTTGTTTTCTCACTTTTAAGAATGTATTCCTCAGTAAAAAAAAAATTACAGATTAAAATATATTCAGAAGGGGGGCCAGAGGATTAGCTCAGTGGTTCCGGCGCCTGCCTCGCAATCGCAAGGACCTGAGTTCAATCCCCGGTAACCACATATAATGCTGGGCCTGGAGACACGCCCACCAACAATCAACACCGCAATCCACAATGCCGGACCTGGTGGCTCACGCCTGTAATCCCAGCACTCGGGAGGCAGAGACAAGAGGATTGCTGAGTTCGCGGCGGCTTGCCTGGGGCCATAGTGAGCTCAGGGCCAGCCTGAACTACAAAGCGAGACCCTGTCTCAAAAAGAAAAAAATATATATATATGGTCAGAAACAGAGTTTGAAATAGTCAAAGCACAGAGGTCCAGCCAGAGGAAACAGAGAAGGAGCTCATTTTGTAGCTCTGCAGAATTCCATTTTCAAACCTTGCCTGTACTGTACACTCCTGTGGGCAAATATTCCCCTCAAACAGTTCTGGGGTAGCCTCCAAGTTACATGGGGGTCACGGGAAGGAAAATAGATTTCAAGAGTGATCAATGCTTGTTTAGTGATTTTATCCTTCACCTAGAAAACATATATATGTGTGTGTGTATATATATATGTATGTATATGTATCTATGATGCACATGAGCTCATAGGCATTCTCTGCATTCCTGTTCCTTCAAGAGCAATGCTTTCATGAATTTAAAAATCAATTATATTGTAGTTTCTGAATCTCATAAGTTTGAAATTGAAAACTAAGTTTAAAATATATGTTGAAATTTCCACTTAACTAAAATATATTTTCTGGATGGGAACCATACAGTACTCTTTAATTAATTTTTAGTCCCTTTTATTTACCAATTTTCAAGGGCTTAATTATGAATTTCTTCCCAACTTTTTTCACTGCTTATGCTTAAACATGCATTTTAAAATCCTTTGTTTAAAAATTGAAGCTCATTTTCTTGAGGATACTGTTACATTTCTTTAAAAAAAAAACAATGGTAGAGACAATTTTTTTCTGTCCTCTTTACTCACACCCTTAGCATAAGACAATAAACATTATGGCAAATTCAAATTTATTAATGAGCATTAACTGAATACATTAATTAGATAGTTATGTACGTGTATATATGTTCATGAGTGTATATTAGTCACCGAGGCTCTTACAGTTAGTGAAGGAAGATATTTACTGAAATTCAGCACTTCGTGCTTGCTTCAGCAGCACATACACTAAAATTCAGCACTTCTTAGTGATACAAATTCTCAGTAAAGAAAATTAACCTAATTTAAAGAAATATATCTGCAACTAGCTATGTCTTCCTCACACCTTGTGGTACAACATTCTACATTTTTTGCTTTGATTCAAAAATAGAATATTTAGCTCACAATGTTCATGTATCATTATATCAGGTTTACTATACAGGAAAATATGACAAAAAATTAAAAAGTTATAAAAATGGAAAGTACTAGTAAAACTTGCATTATTCAAAGAGGACTTGATTTTGCACACTAAAATATTTAAGAGAACCAATGTCGATGCAAGGAATTAAACA
>PVIC010017849.1:0-17081 GCA_004025085.1 Thryonomys swinderianus
CTTTCTTTCTTTCTTTCTTTCTTTCTTTCTTTCTTTCTTTCTTTCTTTCTTTCTTTCTTTCTTTCTTTCTTTCTTTCTTTCTTTCTTTCTTTCTTTCTTTCTTTTTCTTCTTTCTTGACAGGGTCTCACTTTGTTAGTTCAGGCTGACCCTGAGCTCACTATGTAGCCCAGGCAAGCCTCGAACTCAACAATCCTCCTGCCTGTGCCTCCCGAGTGCTGGGATGACAGGTGTGAGCCATCATGCACAACAATGTGGTATGTAGTACTGATTGCGTGTGGGCGTGATTCACCACACCTGGTATTGTTGGATGTGCATACCGGAGATCAAACCAGGGACCTTGCACTTGCTTAGGTAGGTACCAGAACCACTGAGCCACATCTTTGGCCCAAGTTTATCATAATTTTATAATTTAAATAAGCCTGCATAAACACTTAAATAGATGAAAATTGATCTATACTCTCAGATTTCCTTAAGGGAATGCCTTATTTTTTTACATTAAATTACAAATATTTTGATAATTGTGATTATTATTTTGATCTGTTACAATTTACAAGCCCAGAACTTTCAAAGGTCTTGATGTCATACTTTTTTTTTTTTTTTGAGACAGGGTCTCGCTTTGTAGTTCAGGCTGGCCCTGAGCTCACTATGGTGCCCAGGCAAGCCGCCGCGAACTCAGCAATCCTCCTGTCTCTGCCTCCCGTTGATGTCATACTTTTAAATCATTGCCTGTTGAGAATAGGAAGGACTTCCAATAGAATGAGCACATATAATCACTTAAGAACAGGGGCTCTATAAATTAGACTTCTTTTTTTCAATAAAGGGAATTTATTACTACATTTTAAAATAAATTATGACCACAGTCCCTATTGATAATTTGTGCCTGGATATATCTTGATTCTTATTCTGTTTCCATTCCCTTGGTAACCCTTTAAACCTCACTCCTATATACACATAAATTTTGTTTCCATTTCTTCCTTCTTTTAGGGTCCTGAAGTTCTAATCATGATTTAACCGAAGCAATTGGAGTATATGCCAGTTATTTAATTCATAAAAGTTTATTTTTTCTCATTAGGAAATTATAGATATCACACCAGATGTTGTTGTAAGTTTAGCTCTATTTTATAAGTGTGAGCATTTATCATAGCACCCACCAAATAATGAAAACCACCTGTAAAATAATGAAACTCTAATAAGGTCCAGATCACTAGAAAACTTTCACTGAATAAGGAAATAAATGGAATCTCTAATTTATTTAGTCAAATATTAATTGTAACATTTATTTTATTGTTTTAGACATTTTAATATACAACTATTCAAAAAATTATTTAAAAATCTTTAGTTTACTTGTTAAAAATTAGAATGATCTACCTAATTACTGTATTTGGTTACTTGCAAGATCAAGGTGATTAAGAAACCATACTGAAATTCTAGGCTTTGGTACCTATTTTGTTCGTAACGTAAAAATACACAGAAGAATGTACAATAATACTAATGCATTCTTTATGTTTGTGAAGTTCACGCTGGTAAATTGTCCATGTTCTCAGCAAATTCTGAGCATCTGCTCAGAGGTTCTCAAGAAACCAGCCCAGAAAGGTCAGTCTCTCGTCTGCTTTACAGGTCGTTACTATGAGCTGCCCCTTTTGTTCCTTCATAAAAATCAACTGTGGAGGGCCGGAGGGTTAGCTCAGTGGTTCCGGCGCCTGCCTCGCAAGCGCAAGGTCCTTGGTTCAATCCCTGGTAACCACATACAATGCTGGGCATGTTGACTCACACCCACCAGCCATCAATACCACATACCACAGTGCTGGGCGTGGTGCCTCACGCCCTGTCATCCCAGCACTCGGGAGGCAAAGGCAGGAGGATTGCTGAGTTCGAGGCTTGCCTGGGCTCCATAGTGAGCTCAGGGCCAGCCTGAACTACAAAGCGAGACCCTGTCTCAAAAAAAAAAAAAAATCAACCGTGGAGAGGCGACACCCCTTCAGGCTCCCCTGCTCAACCTGAGCACAGAAGGAGTTTATTCAGCTTCTCTATTTGATTAACTTTCATCCTCTTATGTATATTTTATTTCCTTTCCTACTTTGTTTCTTCTCCACAAGGTAACAGTTTAAATGTAACTCATTTTCCTTCTCCGTGTTCTTCCTTGTGTTCATCTGTACACATAAAAATCAAAGATGCCCAATGTAGACACTTAAGAAGCTTCTTTCCTCTCAGGTATATTTTCTTGAAATACACATATGAAATATATATTATTTGGGTCCCTAAAAGTTCAGAAATTCTGAAAGTGAAATTTGGCATACTAAAGGAAGTTCCACAGAAGAGTTTAATGTCTGAAAAAAATATTTAATGAAGAAATACGTAGACAATGTTGGTATTTATCTCATACCAAACAGTGATTTTGAGGTGTGTTATCTAATTAAAATGTCAAGAAGAGGAAAAAATAGGTAAAAATCAAAAGCAAAAGTAGTTCTTGAAATGTTCTCTTCCTTTTGTGTGAACTTTTCTTCCATAAAAACAATTGAAATCCTTTACATTATAGAGAGAAATGTTAAAAAATTTTAAAAATAATTTAAAAATAATGATTTATTTTATAATTTAAATATATACTATGTGTATTTATGTTACAAATATATAAATGTAGGTACACACATGTATTCATAACCAAAATTAAAACTAGATTCATAACCAAAATTAAAACTAGATATTTAGATAACCCGAGAGGACATGGAGATAAAACAAAATATTAATAAGCATTAATAAGATAAGTTAAAATGGCACATTAATAAATTATTTCTAATAGGTTAAAAACAAATGATTTGTGCTTAACTACAAATATGTTTCAATCTACTCTTAACAGGACTAAGAGATTTCAGAAAAGAGAACAATGCATGAATGCATCACCTGTGCCTGTAAACAAACTTATGCTCAACTTTTAATCTGAATATGAAAAGCATTCAATTAAGCATTTAAGTTGTTACAATGATATTGTATTTTGTGTGTGTTTTCTTTGTGGTTTCTGATTTGAAAGTCATCTTCCTCATGTGAGGGATTCTAACATCCTCTCTTCTTATTCTTTCTGGTAAAGTGGGGTCACGTTTATAGCAATCTTTTAGGCATCATTCTCCAAAGAGGCTTGTGGTATAAGTCAAAGCAAGTTTAAAAAATTAAAGCCATTGTTTTCCATCAAAGATCACCGTGCTGCTTTGATTTTGAATGCGATTCAACACAATCATCACTCTTCCACTTACTTCAGTTCATAGCCAGTAGGGATTTGTCATCTGTCCTTCTGCCACTTTGAACTTCACGACAGTTCTTTGGCCCATATATCAACCCTGCCTCTTATTCAGCTTTTCATTGCTTCTTGAGTTGTCATAGTTACGTAAAATTTTTCTTGTCATCGACATTGACCTGTTATCATTTGTCTTAAATATGCTTTCCAAAATAATGCTTCTTTTTTAAAAATTTTTATTAGTAGATTGTTAGCATTTCATAAGAACTATATTCTTTGTGAAGATCTGGTACCTGTCCATAACACACCTGACCCCTTTCTTTCATCTATTTCCCCTCTCCACTTCTCTCTCTCTTTTAATCCTCTCTCCACTTGAAAAAGATCTAGTTTCCTACTTCCTACTATCTACTTTTACTTTACATTCCACATATAAATGGGTTTTTCATATATAGGAAACACAGTCGTATTTAAGTTTGTGAGTCTAATCTGTTTCACATGATATTGTAATCTCAAAGTGCAGCCATTTTCCTACTGCAGTTCATATTTGACTATTTATCTTATTTGTTCTCAAGCTACAATGATTACTTCATTTCCAAAATCCAACCCTCAGCATTCTGTGTTTACAGAAGTTGCAAACCTCAGAACCCTGGGACTGCACTAGATTTCAGTCTCACACTGAGTCACTGAATTGTTCATGAAAGGCATGAGTATGAGCTGGGGGTGTCTGTGGTACGTCAGTGGGTGCGGGGTGTGGTGGTGTAAATTTGTGTTGTTTGGCGTTTTGCTACTTGGTTATTGCAAACATATATTAAAGTAATAGGATCTCAGATTTGAGGTTGGGCTCCAGCACATATATTCTCTTCTGCCTCCTCTCCAGAGTGCAGTTTCCTAGGAATCTAGTCCTTCTTAGATTTTTTTTCTTCCACTCTTTTGCTTCCAAGCCATAATATCCACCGTAGAACTTTAATATTTACTTTTGTATGTAATGATCACTGACCTCTATGAGACTGTAGACAGGATGCTTTCTAGATCTATGCAGTTAATGTTTACAGTCTTTCAAGAGCCCGTGTTACCGAGGTCTGGAGCCCTAAACGACCCCAGAGGCAGCTGTGGGGCTCTTTCTGTGGAGAACTAACCCAACCAACCTTTCCAGGGAGGCGACCTGTGGCTTCTGCAGGGTGTGAAGCAGAAATCCACATGGAGACAAACATACCCTCTCATGATCTTCATTACTGATTCAGTTCACAAATTTTGTGGGAGTCTTGGTGTCTAAAGAGAATCTCACTTTTTAATTAGATTTTTGTTTTTTTTTCCCGATCTATATATTTTAGAGTTATATCAGAAGCATTAGTGTATCATAACTTAAACAATTTAAAAGTATATGTTCAATATTATAAGTATGAATAAATTTTAATTTCAATGAAATAAACACATCATTCATTTCATATTTTTTAATTTAAATCATTTAAACATTTCTAAAAGTCAAATGGCATGATATAACCTAATTTAAAGACCAAACTTTTATGAAGGTTACTTTTATTTTTCACATTTAGCTGTGTCATTAATTTAATAAAAATAGAACCACTTGCATTCTAAGGCTCAAAATCATCTCTTTGACAATATGAAGAATGGTGATACACTCCATGCCTATAATTCTTACAACATATGCACAATTTTAACAATAAGATGAATTGTTTAACATTACAAATTTATATCAGCCTCAATTTGCTACTGTTGTGAAAACCTTTTCTAATTCATAAGTTCCTCTGAAATTAAAAAAAAATGGCAACATCAAGATAGCAAGGAAACAGATGCTTAGTACGACTGGGAATCAATACTTAATTATGCAAGAATCTATTGCATTCTTGCTGTCTGAGGAGAAGGGTTTGACAAGTTAATTAATTTGTCTTTCCTCTTATCTAAGCACATCCATCACTCAAATGTGCGTACGCCCTTAATCAATATCTATCTCTAACATTGGCAGGAATACAATATATAAACTTTATGGCAGTCAGATGCACTTGCATTTTACTGTGAGGTCGTAGGGCTCTTGTCTTCTATAAAGTGCTGTTTCCTTAGAGCCTGAAAAGGTTAGTGCTGCAGTGAAAGTATAGATTTTATAATTGGTGCCCTGCCAAGTACTGAGTGGTAGTCGATGAACAAAGCTCCTGTGCATTCTTTAATAAGTATTTTTTTTCAATTTTTTGTCCTAAAATACCGCACCTTAATTGGTGGAGATTTAAGGACAAAAGTAATGGATCCAATACTTGAGTTTCATGAATTTTTTGGATGGTATGTTAATGCACATGGCTTCATTAAGAGGTGTTCTGAAGAATAATAGAATTTAACTCATAGTTAATTTTTGAAGAATCTTAGGAAGTGCAGCTGTAGCTTTCCCTTATAGAAGTCCAGTGTTTCATCTTTTCTTGTGAGATAGAATAGACACTTAGTATTAGTTATCTCACTAAACAAATTCTGTTGATTTCAAAACATCTCCAGTTCAACTTAGTTAATGGAAATCTTCTGAAATCCTAACTTCTCCCTTAAACCCATTTGGATACCATGGCACAAGTCCACTCGCACAAAATGAATTTTGCGAGTGTATGAATTATTCTGCCTTTTCTCTTCTAAATGTCTTTTTCATGCAAAACCAACTTTGTTTCTTCACATATGCATGTAAGCGAGTATTCATTCCTGATAAAACAAATAATCAAACTTTCATTATCGTCAAAATCTGTTGTAGCATCCAGTAGCACCAATTAGATTTAGGCATCCTTTACTTCTAGGACTCTTGGATAGTTTAGTATAATTTTATAATAGAATGTCACTTACCTGTCAGTATCCTCTTATGACAGGGTTCCATATTACTTACTTGACATATATATTTGACTGTCTTCTAAATTCAAATGATGCTTACATTAGAACAGGCAATTCCCATATTCACTCAGATACACTGGTATTTCTATTTCCCTGACTTTCATATGTCAAAAATTCTTCTGTAGTATCTTCAATTTTTAAGTCAAACTTTCTAGGCGTTTGACATCGTTTTTCTCTTTTACACTCTCTATCCATGATATCAGCACCGGTACTTTCATCATGTGTGTTAAATTATGTTGTCAAATTTTTCTTTACTTTTGTTTGCTAACAAATTGTCTCAAGTCACAGTGTTTCTCATGCAGGCCTTGTAACATCACATACTGCTGCCACTAAGATCGAGGCGAAGGGTGAACATCATCCGGAACCACGTTGGAAATACAGAACGTCAAATGAGGCACCCGATATCATCAGAACGTGTGTTTTGTCAAGCCCCGCCCTGGCGTGACTCCTGTGCCCATCACTCCGTCTGCCTCCTGCCTCCCTGTTTGATCACATTTATTCAACTTCGCTGGTGTCTCCTGGTAACCTATTCCTAAGTCCTCTCTTTACCTGGATCTCTGCAAGATCCAGAGTGTTCTCCCCTGACTGTACATCTCTCCACACGGTAGTGGGATATAGTGTTTCTGAGCTTTCCAAAAGTCTTCTATGCAATTTTTCCTCTAAACATCTTTTCAAGTATGTTTCCATAGTGAAGAGTTGGGGTACAAAAGGGCTCCGTTTGGGGACAGCACACAGATTGATTTACTGTCGTGAAAAAAAATTATAATAGTAAGGTCCGCCCCAAGGGAGAGGGGCCGACCGGGGATGGACTTGTTATCTGTGGCACAAACTACTGTGTGCCACCATCCTACTGGGCCTGGCTCTCAGGGGGACACGGAAAACTTACTTGGACGTGAAGCTTGCGGTTCTTGCCTGCTGTGCCTGCTACAATCATCCGTCTTCTCCCGTCTCCCATACGTAAAAGCGGCGCATGAAGGAAACGGACTTCGGGGAAGAGTCTGACGGAGAGCGCGCAGACTGCAGCTCTTCCAGAAAGGAGCTGACGCGAAGGAGGGTGGAGTGACTCGGAGCTGCCCCTTTCCTTTGCAATATTTCAAGCATTTCAAAGTCTTTTGGACAATGGAACTGTACGGGTTTGATTATTATTTTTTCTCTAACAGAATCAAACTGAAAGACAGATGATAAGAAGTACAGAGATAGAAATTTTTCAAATGGAAAAGCGATCATAAGAGAGAGAGAGAGAGAGAGAGAGAGAGAGAGAGAGAGAGAGAGAGAGAGAAAGAATAAGATGTATTACACGAACGAATTCCACAGAAGGAACGTGAAACGTGAGTGTTTTGGTACTGAAAATAGTTCCTTAAGAAAACAGGCAAGCCGAGCATGGTGGCTCACACCTGTAATCCCAGCACTTGGGAGGCAGAGACAGGAGGATTGCTGAGTTCGAGGCTTGCCTGGATTACATAGTGAGCTCAGAGCCAGCCTGAACTACAAAGCGAGACCCTGTCTCAAAAAAAAAAAAAAAAAAAAAAAAGAAAAGAAAAGAAAACAGGCAAAATAAGCACCTAATAATGAAACAGAAAAATGTCAATTATTTCACTGAATTTCTGTTGCATAACTAGCTTCATGCTTTTGAAAACATTATTTTTTTCTTTAGCAGCTTTTAGGCAGTTGGAAGAGAAATTTATAATAAATTATGTGTTTCTCTGTATGGCTAAATTCCCTACTGAGTTTCCAATGATAAAAAAACTCATTATTTCAACATCTTAGATAATAGCATATCCTAAGTATGAATAGTAATATTAATTAAATGTGTAGTGTTATTTTATTACTGCAGTTTAATTTGAGGTAGTTCTTTAGTATCCTGACAAATTTATTCTATTTATTAGTTTTTAAAAGAATTGTAGAGAGAATGAGAAAACTAACATGAAATATACATGGAGAAACAAGAAAGACAATAAATGTACAGGACTGCTATTTATCATGATACATAATGTCCTTTATTAAATTATATATTATTTTTATTTCACATATATTGGCCAGTAGAAAATAGGCATTAGAAGACAAATATAACTATACTTCATGTTGGATATTAAGATAGAAATGTGGTTTACTACAATGACTCATGTTCATAATTTATAATATTCTCAGTGTCAACAGCAGATGTATTTAACAAACATGCTCTAATCACGAGCTAGTGTAGGACACGCAAATACTGTCAATAAACCATTTTCACTTTTAGAGTTACCTGAGCCTGGCGGTACAATAAAGTGCCATTGGAAATAATGCTTCCCTTCGGGTTCCACGTTTACTCCCCTGCGCCTCCTGACGGGGCCCTCCGCAGCTCCGGGCTTTCCCTGTCGCTCGCCGACAGCCTGGACTCTCAGTCGGGCCTGTGCTACTGTGCGCTGTGGGACGGTGCTGGTGTGTACCCAGCAGCGCGACAAGGACGAGGACCGCGAGCACCAGAGCCACTTCGCCGATCTGTTCTCATTCGCCAGGGTTTCTAATATGAGGTTCTCGTATCTGTAGAAGTTCACAAGACAAACGTGTGTGAGTTGAGGTTTACTTTACTCATTTACCAAAAAAAAAAAAAAAAAAAATATGTGATTTCGTTATCGCGGCCGTTCTTTGTGGAGTGAGATGAAATCTCAGTGTTGTTTGCATTTGCATTTCGGTTCTCTGTATATCAGTAGGACGATCTTAAAAATCAAACACAGTGAGAAGTCTGAGTGGTCTATTCGAAAGCTTATTACCTGTACTGCATTGTGTTCAGAAATACTTGTCAGTTTTTAGCTGAGAAGTCCAGCAGTATTCTAATTAACTCACTTCCCTTTATTCTACAGTCTCTTTTAAAATTCCATTATTTACTATTATATTTTCTGTGCCAGATTTTCAGCAGAATACTTTATTTAGGTAGATATCAGTCACGGTTTTACAGTGTCAGTGGTGGGTTGCTTCACTCCTTGTGAAGAGCATCTTAAAGTGCAAGATTAAGCCATAGTCATTTTGTGGGAATTGCATTCAAAACATTTCATACAAGTAGAGAGAACCACTGTTACAAGAAGGGTTTTATTGCCAACTTAATGAAAGCATACAATTAACAATGGAAAGTGTAACAATTCGGATTAAATGATGCTAATATGCGAAAGAAAAACCTATTTCTCAAGCATGCTGTTGCATTTGTAACTTTCCCTTGTATTTGAACCAATAGCCTATACTAGATTTGAAGACTAGATATTCACAAATTTTCTGATTTGCTCAATTGTTGACACATTTCATTGAATGATATAAAGAGAACAGCATTTGTCAATGTTCTTGTAAGAAAAAATGAACAATGGAAGACATCGAGCTCAGAGTAATTGGTAGAAATTTTCCAGGATTCTAATATTTGTTCTTAAACTCAAATTACAAGTTGAGGTTTCAAGAAAATGTGAGCCAAATGTATAAACTATCACTTCTCAGTCTCTCATGTAAAAATTGTGGTCGATTTGAGAAAATGACTAGATTCCCATAGTCAGAGAAAATGCTATTGTGAATTCCATGCAATGCGAATTCCTGGAAAATTGTATGTCAGCAAACAAAACAAAACATTGCCTAACAAAAGCCTACATGTTGAAGAGAATTAAGTGATAAACAACATGTGCTTTCAGCTTCTATTTTATAACTAGGAGATGTGTGAAGTCTAAGCATTTTCAGCTTCTTCACTGGAACACAGTGATGTAGATTGCTGTCCTACTGTCCAAAGCAATGTGTTACGTCGGCTGTGGCTTATTTTTTCTGCCTCATTTATTTTGCAAGTATAACTTTATTACGGTGCTGATCATTACTATGAGTTATAATTAAAAATTATCAGGCTCGTGCCGGGCGTGGTGCCTCACGCCTGTCATCCCAGCACTCGGGAGGCAGAGACAGGATTGCTGAGTTCGAGGCTTGTGTGGGCTACACAGTGAGCTCAGAGCCAGCCTGAACTACAAAACGAGACCCTGTCTCAAAAAAAAAAATTATCAGGCTCAAACATCCATACAGCATCAGAGACACATTAATTTATATTCTTTGAAGGTATGTAGATCTGATCACTAGGAATCTTTCTTTGAATATTAATGTTATTGATTTTTGTTAATTATTAATTAAAATTAATGCACTAGTTGTCTTCATGGTCAGTAATTATTTTCAGAATTACTGTTATAATTGCAATTGATCGGCTTGAGATAATGACCTTCCATTCAGTTGGAAAAGACAGGTTTTTATACAAGGAGGAAAAAAAAAAACCCAAAACAAACAAAAAACACATTTCCAAAGGAAATTGTAATGTAACTGGAGATAGAATATTTGTTTTGCTTTGAGTTATCAAAGAAATGACTAATTCTATAAAGTTTAGATATCATAAATTGTCAAATACCTGCCAAAAGATACAAAGAATTGTGTATTATATGAGTAAAATAATAAAAAATGTGATACACACACTTATAAATATATAAAGATATATCAGGTACCACAAACATGAAAGCCAGAGCAATCATTAATTCCAAGGAGCAGATAATTGAGGAATATATAAAACACTTCGAATATCTGTTAAATATTTTAATTTTTAAAGAAGTTTTATTAATTTTTACATTGATTTGGACTGCCTCTTACCATTTTCTCAATGTTTTTCTTTTTTTTATTTCTCTTCCATAATAATCTCCATGTACATCTATTCGCATACATATTTTTCCTATCTTTTAGAAATTGAAGCAGGGCTTTTCGAAATTTAAAGTGTTATAGGGCCACAGATTTAGCTCAGTGGTTCCGGTGCCTGCCTAGCAAGCGCAAGGTCCCTGGTTCGATCCCCAGTAACCACATACAACAATACTGGGTGTGATGACTCACATCCACCAGCAGTCAGTACCACAGACCACAGAGCTGGGCGTGGTGGGTCACACCTGTCATCCCAGCACTCGGGAGGCAGAGTCATGAGGATTGCTGAGTTCAAGGTTTGCCTGGAGTACAAAGTGAACTCAGGGCCAGTCTGAACTACAAAGTGAGACCCTGTCTCTTAAAAAGTGAACCAAAATAAAAATTAATTAAGTAGAGTGTTATAGATGTAACATTACTTGCTTTTATTCATGAAAAATCATATTAGAATTTTCATATGAAATAGCTTATGAATTGGATAATTCATCTCCAAAAAGTTTATTTTTATCTGAACTTTTACCATGCCTGCAAAATGAGTATGTTGAACCTAATCCTTAAGTCACAGGCATGGGCGCTTAGAAAACTGCAAATGCAACAAACCCTAATGCTTCTGTACCTTCTTGCTATGTTTTGTTTTTTTTTTTGAAATTCACTTTTAAAGTTCTCCAAGATGAGGATATAATACCTTTGCATCAAATTCTCACCTAAAAGTACTATGGGAAGAGAGGGGGATATGAATTCCTTCTTCAAAGCTTATTTTGACTTTGTAAGATGCACTGCGGATTATGCAACTGGACTGTCTCTTGAAGCTTGTTTTTTTTTAGTTTGAAAATGATACAGTAAAATGTTGGCAAAAATCTATTTTCCTTCTTTCTCCTCCCTGTCTCTTTCTCAGTATTTTCCTACTTTTTTTTTCTATTTCCTTTCCCTTATTCACAACATGACCATGATTTCTAGGATCATTTACTATTTTTCCCATTTCACTTGAGCTCCTTCTTCCACTTGTTTGTCAATTATAATTTTAAAAAGTATTACTCTGCCTTAAAGAATGAAAAGTTTGAATCATTTATATTCAAATAAACAGACATTCAGGACATACACGTAAGTGGAATAAATAGGTCACAGATGTGTGAATATTGTATCTATTCTCTGGTATGAGAAACTGAATATGTTAATGAGTTCCAGAATACATGATGGATATTGTGAAATAGAAAATATTCAAAGAGAAATGTGGAGGAGTGAATGATAAGGGGAAAAGAAAAAATGTGATGGTAATAAAAAAAGGAAACAAAGCTTATGTATTTAGTTGGTGAGGATTGTGGGATGGATAGGGGAACAGGAAAATGAGAATTAAATCATGTCATATACTGGCAGAAATTCCCAATATTGAGTATGATCATGATGTCTATATACAATGTGACAATAAAGTCAAGAATAAAAATAAAGGGCCGGAGGATTAGCTCAGTGGTTCTGGCGCCTGCCTCACAAGCTCAAGGTCCTGAGTTCGATCCCCGGTAACCACATAGAATGCTGGGCGTGGAGACATGCCCACCAACAATCAACACTGCATACCACAATGCTGGATGTGGTGGCTCACGCCTGTAATCCCAGCCCTCGGGAGGCAGAGACAGGAGGATTGCTGAGTTCGTGGCAGCTTGCCTGGGCACCATAGTGAGCTCAGGGCCAGCCTGAACTACAAAGTGAGACCCTGTCTCAAAAAAAAAAAAAAAAAAAGAAAAAGGAAAAAAAATAAAAATAAAAATAAAAAGTATCTACCTACAAAGTTATCAGATGAAAAATGAATTCTATACTCTAAACATTATAATTTAACTATAACATCAACATTACTATTTATGAACCATTCCAAACAGTTCTTATGGGTCAACACTGAGAAACATGGACTATGTTAATATTTTATGTAGTTTTCAATTGTTTTTAGCTAGTATGATTCATATTTTCCTTGTAATTCATCAAGTTTCTGAGCTTATTTGGATAAGATTGAGATACTTTCATGTTTCTTTTTATGTAATGAGATTTATAGATATTATCCCATTCTCATTTTCTTAAATTGCCTGTTTTTTCTTTAGCTATATAAGCTAAATCTTGATCTCTTCTGTTGTTTCATATGAAAGAAATAACTCTTGCATATTCTCAGTATTTTATTGTTTCCTTCATTAGTTTATTTTCCTGCATAACCTTAATATTTATGTTTTTCTACTTGATTTTAATAGCCTTGTCATCCCTTTGTTTTCATTACCTTCTTTGAAAATATTTTAGCTATATTTTTGATTATTTAACTAAGTGTTACTTTATCTTTGTCCTTTAATGACTAGGTCATGGTATTAAGATCGTCTTTCCAATACTGAAAGCTAATGAGAATAATGATTTTTCTCTCTTTTTTCAAGTCTCCTTATATTGTATTATTATTTAAATAGCTGAAATGTAAAATGTATAAATTAGATACAGTTATGAGAATGTGAAGATGATTTGTATTTTCATACATAATGATTCTTTCTGGAATTTGAATCTTTAAGGGTACATCATATATGCAAATAATGATTACGTTGAACATTAAGGACTTGTACCAGAATATGACATGAGTTAATTCTCATTTTTTCTCTTCTCTTACTCACCCTACCACCCTTTATTCCTGTATGCACAAGCTTTGTTTCCTTTTTTTAACATCAAATTTTTTTCGTTCCCTTCATTCCTTACCCATAAACCCCATTTCCCTTTGAAACCCCCATTTCCCTCTGAAAACCCCGTGCATTCTAGACCTCGTTTACATCTTTAGTTTCTCATATCAGAAAAAATGTATGATATTTACACATTTGTGATCTGTTTATTTTACTTAATATATGTCCTTAAGGTATGTCCATTTGAGTATAAATGACTCAAAACTGTCATTTTTAGGGCAGAGTAATATTCCATTTTATTTACAAAAACAAAGTAAAACAAAACAAAAGTCTTCTTTACCCAGTATAGATTTGATGGACATTTGGGTTGTTTCCCAGATTTAGTTATCACAAACTAAGCTGCTACAAACATCGATACACATATGTCACTGTGATATGAACCTTGTACTTCTTTCATGTATATCCCAAAAGGGGAATAGCAGGGTCAAATGGAACCTCTAATCCTATTTTCCTGAGGAATCTCTACACTGATTTTCATAGTGGCTGTACCAGTCGACATTGCCACCAACAGTGGAGAAAGTTTCCTTTTTCTCTACAACCTCTACAGAATTTGTTGCTGTCTAATTTTAAAATAGCAGCCATTCCTTGTAGAGTGAGATAAAATCTCAGTGTTGTTTTCAGCTGCATCTCAATAAAGACTAGTGAGATTGACCATTTCTTCATATATGTCTTAGCTGCTTTTACGTCTTCCTCTGAAAAGTGTCTGTTCATTTCAGATGCCCATTTTTGAACTGGGTCTTTAAATTTGGAGGTGCTGTTCTTTTTTAAGCTCTTTATATATTCTAGATAGTAACCCTTTGTCTGAGGGATAGTTTCTAAGGATATTTTCCAGTATTGTTGCTTGTCTTCTCACTCTGCTGGTGGTTTCTTTTGCTGGGCAGAAGTGTTTTAATAATATGAGGTCCCATTTGCTGATTTTTTTCAATGTTCAAAAATCAATAGCATTGATTTCTGATGGTCCCTTGCCTTTTTCTATAAGTTATTCCTTTCCTGTTCATTGGCTTATGTTCTACTTCTGAAATTTGGCCCTCAGTTTTGGATAGATATTGTGAAATAGTAAATATTAAAAGGGAAATGGGCTTTAGGGTAAGTAATGAGGGGAAAATTGATGTTAAAAAGGAAACAAAGCGGGCCGGAGGGTTAGCTCAGTGGTTCCAGCGCCTGCCTCACAAGCGCAAGGTCCTGAGTTCAATCCCCGGTAACCACATGCAATGCTGGGCGTGGAGACTCACATCCGCCAGCAATCAATACCACATACCACAGTGCCGGGCGTGGTGGCTGACACCTGTAATCCCAGCACTCAGGAGGCAGAGACAGGAGGATTGCTGAGTTCGAGGCTTGCCTGGGCTCCATAGTGAGCTCAGAGCCAGCCTGAACTACAAAGCCAGACCCTGTCTCAAAAAAAAAAAAAAAAAAAAAAAAAAAAAAAAAAAAAAAAAAAAAAAAAAAAAAAAAAAAAAAAAAAAAAAAAAAAAAAAGGAAACAAAGCTTGTGCATGTAGGAGTGGGGGGTTGTAGGATGCATAGAGGAAGGGGAAAAATGAGAATTGTCATGTCATATACTGGTGAAAGTTCTCAAAATTGAGCATAATTGTGATGTGTATACATAATGTACCAATAAATAAAATAAGTAAAAATTCAGTAGCATTTTTATACACAAATAACAGACTTATTGATAGAGAAACTGGGGAGTCAGCTCCTTTCACAGTAGCACCCTCCAAAATGAAATATCTAGGAATCAGTCTAACAAAGGAGGTGAAAGATTTCTACTATGAAAACTATAACATTCTGCAAAAGAAGATTGAAGTAGATATAAGAAAATGGAAAGACATCTCTTGTTCCTGGGTAAGAAAGAATCAACATCATCAAAATGGCTATATTCCCACAACTACTATATAGATTCAATGAAATCCCAGTTGAAATCCCTGCATTATATTTCACAGATCTTGACCAAATAATCAAAAATTCATCTGGAACCACAATAGGCCTAGAATAGCAAAAACAATTATAGGAGACAAGGCCATGACAGGGGGTACCACTATCACCAGTTTGAAACTATACTACAAAGCCACTGTGATAAAAATGGCATGGTACTGGCAATGACCATACCTGAGGATCAGTGGAACAGATTAGATCATCAAACAACTCCAGATACACTAAGCCACCATATCTTTGACAAAGGAGCCAAACATTCTCAAAGGCGGAAAGACATCCTCTTTAACAAATGGTGCTGGAAAAACTGGGCTTTAACTATTGAAGACTGAAGCTAGATCTATTTCTTTCACTGTGTACTAAACAAAAATCAAAGGGATAAGAGACCTAAACATTAAAACAGAGACTCTAAACTTGCTACAAAACAAGTTAGGTGGTACTCTTGGAGACATTGGCCTAGGGAAAGACTTGAACACAATGACCACCATAGCACAAGAACTAGCATAATTAAAGATACAAGTGATACTAAAGACATTGCTCATTTTAATGGTCTCAGAGTGATCTCTTGGCCCAATGAAATGATCAACGTGCCTGTTTTCCTTTATGCTGTCAGCATATAAAGCTAAACACATGTTATGAAAAATTTAATAGAAATAACATTTCCACGTAATAACTCAAGCTGTCACTAACATTCTAATACTTTGAAATATTGTGTTCTAGACCTTGGGCACTTCCCGTTGTCTCTTTGTGGAATGTAAAAACAAAATATTACCTACTCACATTATTTTTCAAGTTTACAAGTGGTCAGATTTAACCCTATAGCAGTTAAAGTTTATACATACAGCAGCATTTTACTTTATATGCCTCATCTAGAGAAAAATATTTAAGGCACTTTATTTTAGTATTGGACTTTAATCATATAGTAAACTGTTACAATTGATTCAGAGAATTGGTAGCAGATTTAAAGTAAAAAGAGCTAGACTAATTTTAACTTTATAAATTAACACCTTGAAAAATTCCTTTATTCTAGAATTGCCATTTTTAAGAGACTGTGAATACTATTTTTGAGCATGATAAATTTGCAGATTTGTCACATATAAAACTCCACATCTAATTATACAAAATGCTTAGTTTTGCACTTGTTCCTATTGTAAAGTTATGTCATTCTAATTTTATTATCCTAATCTTTCTTATAATATACTAAAGTCAACTCTATTCCATAGTTTTTATTTCCATTACAGACTTTAATCTATTTGAGCTAGTTCCTTATCCTATAGTATATAAGAAATTTCAGCTGGGCATGGTGGCTCACACCTGTAATCCCAGCACTCGGGAAGAAGAGACAGGCGGATTGCTGAGTTCGAGGCTTGCCTGGGCTACATAGTGAGGTCAGGGCCAGCCTGAACTACAAAGCGAGACCCTGTCTCAAAAAAAAATTTTTTTCAAGAAATAAGCGAGAACATGTAGATGAGAAAATTATATATTTTTACATAACATATCCTAAGTAGTTACTTTTAGAATGACCACATCTATACACTTTTAATTGATTTTACAGCAATGTAAATCTTTATACCTCGGAATGATTGCTGAAATGTTGGAAGAACATTGAAAGTGTAGATATTCATAGGAACTGCTCATTTACTCCTGGTTACTATCTTATTCAAGAAAAGTGTATT
>PVIC010017849.1:17181-32362 GCA_004025085.1 Thryonomys swinderianus
GAGTTCGATCCCCGGTTACCACATATAATGCTGGGCGTGGTGGCTCACGCCTGTAATCCCAGCACTCGGGAGGCAGAGACAGGAGGATTGCTGAGTTCGCGGCGGCTTGCCTGGGCACCATAGTGAGCTCAGGGCCAGCCTGAACTACAAAGCAAGACCCTGTCTCCAAAAAGCAAAAAAAAAAAAAAAAAAAAAAAGTGTATTTGTGGAATCATTACCGAGAAGAGCATAGTTAATTTCATCCACAGTTTCTATTAGTAAGTGACATCCGGTTAGATTTTCCTTTCCTGTCTATATGTGGTGAGTTTAACATTTCATACTTTTCAAAGATATTTCCTTTGGCATTTTTTGTATGTACTTGCAGGAGTACTTATTTTCTTGGAATTCACTGGCTTGATAGGGGCAAACGTGGTATTCAATTAAGCGTTCTGGAAAATTTCACCTTATGTGCAGCCCCTTCATCACAGAGGATGAGGATAGCCTTAAGTTGGACATGAGATTGATTTCAGGTGCCAGTTTTCCCTTCACATGTATCTCATGCTCACCTTTTCTGGTTCTCATCTGGGGGTGCACCATGCTTAATGAAGTGGTGGTTGGAGAACTCCTTGTCCTCTTGGATGAAGAACAATTCAGTGTGTCTCATTAGCATCACATTCCAAATATAATAAGTGCTAACTTCACACATTATTGATGGACCAATACACCAATTATTTTATAAAGCTCAGAGGATAAATTTTAAATGATCATGTGATCAATCTCACAAAATATTTTAACAGTTCACATTTTGTAATAACTTCATGAATTTAGCTTAATGATAAACTTAGAGTGCTACTCAAATATACCACTAGTAAGCTGAAAAAAATTGCATTCACAAGGCTATTCTGAAATTGGCTCATAAATGTATAAAGTTTGTCATATTATGACTGCATCTGTGTGGAAAATAATGATAATTGCTTCCTTTCCCATTATTTATAAGACATTTAAGATAGTAGAATATCAAATATTAGATGCTGCCTTCAATAATTTGCATCAGGAAGGAAGTGAAAATTGCTATTTGCAATACAGATACAATAACCCATTAAAAGACTAATGAAGACATAGACAATTTTCAATGCCCTCACATTCATGGATAACAAAGAAATAGCAATAAGAATATATAGCTAGGGTCAGCAGATTTAGCTCAGTTGTTCTGGCGCTTGCCTTGCAAGTGCAAGGTCCTGAGTTAGATCCCTGGTAAGCCCAGGAAAGCCTCTAACTCAGCAATCCTCCTGCCTCTGCCTTTCGAGTGCTGGGATTACAGACATGAGCCACCATGCCTGGCATTGTGGTATATAGGACTGACTGCTGGATGTGGTATTGTTGTATGTGGTCACCAGGGATCGAACCCACAAACTTGTGCTTGCTAGGCAGGCATTGGAACCACTGAGCTAAATCTCTAGCCCCATCCAGTAAGATTTTTGTTGTTGTTTCAATATTTACAGGTAGTCAAATATCAACCAAATACTTCAGACTGGATGTGCATCAATTCCAGATATTACTAATATTTTTTTTTTTTTTGAGACAGGGTCTCACTTTGTAGTTCAGGCTGGCCCTGAGCTCACTATGGTGCCCAGGCAAGCCGCCGCGAACTCAGCAATCCTTCTGTCTCTGCCTCCCGAGTGCTGGGATAGCTGCAAATAGTTTTAAAATAAAAAGACAATTGGTATTGATATATAAATTTTAAAAGAAGTAATTTTTAAATGACAAAAACTATTTGCTTAAAGTAGTTCTATGCCACTGTTAGTGGCAGTATTTTATGTTTCCTTTTATGTTTGTATTTTAACATGTACTAAATATAAGGGATGATTTTTTTCCTGCAAAATTGCAGATAACTCATGAAAATAATTAATTTATGTATTACATTATTTTAAGGTTTCCAGATCAAATTAAAGTTTCTAATAGCTAAAGCATTATTATACTATAAGGATGTATTTATTCGGAATATTATCTTTTTCAACTTAAGAATGTGCAGCGACTTTTTATACGCATAAATGACTCCTCACTGTTCTACCAGCTAATGTTGACAATTTAGATAATTCAATCTCTATAACCACATAATGTTGGGAACCGTGGAGGACTTACACAGATTTACAACTACTTACTTGGATTTTTGAATGTCTTCCCTGCCTTGCAGTGTCAACTTTCGGGGTATTCAGACATCGGCCCCACCCTGAATGATTTTAAACTACAAAGGTTACTGCACTGGGATTATTGGCTTTAAGACTCACTGAAATTTAATTACCTCTGTTCTGCCCTACAGGATCTTCAACTATAAGGATTATTGTGGATGACCACCTTGTTTATGCCTGCTAGGATTATGAGTGTGAGTCTTGGTACCAAATACAGGAGCACCAAATTTGGGGGGTTGGCCCTTTCTGCTTGTGTGGTATTTGCTCTTTTGCTACTGCTGCTCAGAGCAGTAAGTGTTGAGCCCAGGCTCAGCCTTTTCTTCAAGGTTCCAATTTTGTTGTTTGTTTGTGGTTAATCCTTTTGCTGTGGGCTCACAGAGGACCTGGAGCTTGTCACGAGGGGTCTGCTTGTGTCCTCTTACCCCGTCTTCCACAATGTAACATTCAGAATTTCTTTACTCCATTTTTTCTCATCTATGCTTAATATAATGTAGTGCAAGGAGCAGCAATAATATAAAAGATTTTTTATTTGATATAATGAAATCATTAAAAATGAAAATGGTTTCATAGCAGGAATTAATTTGTATCTTCTCACAGAAATGTTAACTTTCATAATGTACAAATACGAAGGTTAGGAAAAACAAAATGCAGTACTTCTGTTTATTTAAGGAAAGTGTACAATAGAATAACTGATTCGTAGACAGTATTCCTCAAATTGGTAATTTCTAAAGCTACATAATTCCAGTCTGTGTCTCAGGAGTCCTATGACAACTTTACCATTTTCTTCATTTTTAACTGAAAGAACATGTGGCTATGTCGTTCTTTAGCAAGCCTTACATTACACTGAATGGAACAGAGGGGCTTGTCTATGCATAATTTCTGCGACCTTCAAATATTCACTTTGGCTAAATAAATTATAATAGCCACTAGTCAATTTCTTCCAAACAAAATAAGTTTTCAGAAACTATTATGTTAACTAGATAATTTGGACAACTACTTAGATCCAGAGAGGAAAATTGTTTTGGAACAAACAGTATTCAATTATTTGATTAAATTATGCTATCATAATTTTGCTCGTGTTATTCAAATTGAGTAGTTTGCAGAGATGTAATCAGTTACTTTTTTCCACCTCAGGTTTAGAATTACAGGCGTACATTACTTCTTCCATGTGCCAGGAAATGACTGAAATTATATGTTATTTTTCGGAGCTGGATTTCCACATTCTAGCTTATCAATCCAGGAATATATAAAGAAAATGAGCTTTCATCAAAATCAACTTGTGTAGTTTTTTTTTTCCATAGAGAAAAGTGGAAATTCAAAGCTTAAATAGGTTGAAATTAATTGTTCAATTTTTAACTGAAAAACAAAAATTTAGGATTCTGACGGCTGCATGGAAAAGAATCAAAACAGTGATATTTTATAAGAATGTAACTTTATATGGACAACTAATTTTAAGGTTTTTTGCTATAATAATTACTCTCAGTATAGCTATTTAATGTTAGCAGAAAGAAATCTGTGTAAGAAACATACCACATTAATATGTGCTGAGTAGAGTATCATACTTTTAATTGGCCTAGAAAAACATAGTCAAGATGCAGACTTTCAAAGAACTGATTCACAAATTTTTAATGTTGATTGTCTGACCCTTCCGATGAGATGTGCATATAATTGATGGAGAGGATTATTCAATGTGTTTTATGTGTAGTGTGCTTTTTCTTTTGCCTAGACTTTCTTCCTACCTGATGCTAGTTGTTTTCTAGCACCTTACAAGTGTTTTAAAAATATTGATTCAGTATTTAACAATTGTAAGTGGGGTAAAGATTAGCTTAATACTGGCGCCTTTGCCTAGAACAGAACTTTGCTTCCTCCACCAATTTTCCTTCTTCTGGAGCTCTGCACACTGAAACCGCCACAGATCATGTTGCATAGTTTCCCAAAGGGTGTGGAGCTCTGTGTTAGGACAGGTGCAACCATACATTTATCTAATGCTGACTTAAACTATTACATTGCAATGCTATGTTTATAGCTTCATTCTTCAGGAAGCTGAGTGTGGCTTCCTAAGGACAAAGTTGAGTTTAGCATTTGCTGTGTACTAGGAATTCCAAAATATTTATTCAGTAAACTCCGCAGTAACAGAATGAATGACTAGGAATAAAAGTGAAGAGTTATTATAATCTTTACTAGGGAACAGACCCATATCTGTGAAAACAAGAATGAAGCAAAAGAATATGATTTCTATTCAAACTGGGTCTTCCGTGAATTACTATTAACATTATCTCTCTTTTAGTTCTCAGACACTTATTTCATAAAAATAGCTTAACATTAAATGCCAATTAGCATGCTCATCAACATGCTAATTACATTATACAGTTCACAGATTTTAAATTTAAAATCACCTTTATGATATACAATTCTCAAGTCCTTTGTTCTGTTCATGAACTATTAGCAAAGTAAGTCTACTTTAGGTGACTAAGTAAACTGCTGACTATTGTTTTCATCATATAAATTGCACTCAATATCCTTTTAAGGATTTTGGTCCAATTTTTTTAAAAGTTCAATTTTCAACCATAATAATATGCATAATCTTCACCTGAGTGACATTTACTCAGCAAACTGATAAATCTGATCTAATTTGCATGTAAAAAATCTGGGCTCAGGTTTTGACTGGTGAACGCCACTTTTCTTTGCATTTATAAAAAAGCTTAAAACGTTTGTATTAGACTATTACAATGAGATATTCTCCCTACATGAACTAGAGGTAGAATAAACCTGTCAAGAGGAACGTTGAGTCAAAGGCTGATTTGACATGTGTCAGGAAGATGATTAAGACAACAATCCAAAAGGAAAGTCTCAGCTAAGCTTAATCACTTATAGAAAGAAGCTTAATGAAGAAAACATCAGCTCCTCTACATTCCATGTTTCCATAGACGGGTGCCAGCGAGAGTCAAAATACGTCAGAAGAGATGGAGTTGTGCTGGGACCTCGAGCAGGGCGGGTGAGTCCACGTCTCTGGCCGCTTGCTGACCCTTGTGCTTAGTGCAAAGGTAAAAGGAAACCATAAGTAGAAGAGAAGAATTAATAGTTAATGGATCAAGTGGGGGAAAAATAGTTCCAAAAGAATGCGTGTCCTAAGAAGAATGTCATCTTTATGTGTTGCAATCATGTACCAATAAGAAACTAAAGTTCAAGAAAAAAGTTTATCCCTTTTGGTTTCCTTTTCCCAGCCTCTTTTTCTCTCTCTCCTATTCTTTTTTTTTTTTTTTAAGACAGGCTCTCCCTTTGTAGTTCAGGCTGGCTTTAAGCTCACTACATAGCCCAGACAAGCCTCAAACTCAGCAATCCTCCTGTCTCTGTCTCCTGAGCGCTGGGATGACAGGCGTTTACTGGGAATAAAACCAGAGACCTTGAGGTTGCTAGCCAGGCGCCGGAACCATTGAATTAGATCTCTGGCCCTCTCTCCCGTTTTTGATTCCCTTCCAATTTCCACAAACTCTAACTCCATGTTTCTTATCATCTCACTGAACTTTGCTTTTTAAATTATATAGATATTGGAAGTAAAAAAATGTTGAGATACTGATTTTCCAAGATGATTGTACTTATTATTCATGATAAATGTTTACTAATAAAGGACATGCACAAGGTGTATTCAGTTCCAGGGTAGTGGTGCCTCCTTGTAATCAAACACGTACATCGGCTGAGGAAGAAGTAGAACAAGTTCCATTCCAGCAATTTAGTGATTTAAGAGACACTATATCCAAATAAAAAAGAGTAGACTAGAACAGAACAGAACAAACAGAACAGAACAGAACAGAACAGAACAGAACAGAACAGAACAACAGAACAACAGAACAGAACAGAACAGAACAGAACAGAACAGAACAGAACAGAACAGAACAGAACAGAACAGAACAGAACAGAACAGAACAGATCTGAACTGAGCAGAATAGACCAGGCACTGAGGACATAGCTAATAGCAGAGTTCCACTAGTATGGTTCCCCAGAACTCCCCAGAACAAACTTGTCTTCAATCCCATTTCTTCATATTCTCAATAGAGGCTCCCAAGGAGATTCCTGGGAAAGTCTCTGATAAAGTGGATTTAGTGACAGCATGTGGGCTAGAAATTCAGCTGTGTGGAGGACAATGAATGGCTACAGGGCAGAAGATGAGTCCTTGACTGCAACTCTCTTTGGAAATCACGGTGCAGGACATGTGCCTTTTTCAGGGATGAAAGAGCAGCTTTCCAGTTAGATCATCCAGGTAAAGCAATGGCAAGGACCTGTGCTCAGGCGAAAGTGTCACTGGTAGAACTGTGATGTGGAACTGGGCTTCACAACGTGGCCAGCACGTTAGGGAAAATAATCTGCAACCTTATTTGAATTATCATTTCTGCTATCTTGAAGATATTCTTCAGAATAAACCCTGCATTTTATGTACAGAATCTCAAGGGAAATAGTTTAGCTGTTATTCATGCAATTCAGGTGGAAAAAAGCAATAATGTGCTTATAATTCTGGTAGAGTAAAAGTCATACATTTTCCAGCATTGAAAAAATATGATTAGAAAATCTCACACAGAGCTATAATCACAATGCCCAATTCTGAAAATGTTACTTTTCAATTAATCTTACTGGAATAATTTAGATATCCATACTGATCGTATTCATCATAGGGAATTTATACCTATACATGGTATATTTTGATTCCTCTTCTTTTCCTTTCCTTCCCCTCTTCAATTCCTTCTCCTAACCTCCTTTAAAAAAGCTTTGTTTTCATTTTTTCTCATTTTTTTCATTTGCATTCTTTCCATTTGCCCTTCCCCCTTCCTATTTCCCATTTCCCTTTGGACCATTTATTCCTAGTTCATCATATCCCTTTACATTTTTGTCCTTATTTATTCTTCCAGTTTCTTGCATTGGAGAGACAATAAAATATTTACACGTGTGTCTGATTTATTTAATAAGAGGATAGTTTCAAGGTGCATCCAATTTAATAGGATAGTCTCCAGGTGTATCCATCTACTTTACCTTTGATTTTCTCTCCGGATATCTTCTGAGGTCACCTGCAGAGCCCTTTCACCACCTGACACGCTCTGCGCCCTTTCCTGCGTTCTGGTGGAATTTCCCTCTTAGTCCTGTGTGCTCCCACCTTGGTACCAGATGTCAGAGGCTGATCATTCTTCGTACTGTCTAGAGAGGGGGGCAAAAAGAGCTGAACAAATAAATGTACAATAGAGATTCGCATAATTTCAAAGTGCTTGGGGGGGCAGGGATCAGTGCCTCAAGTGTGGCCAAAGACCTCTTCCTGGAATGAGAAGAAATCTCAGCCCCGTTTCAATTTACATCTCTTCAAGGACCCGCAGTGTTGAGCATGTTTTCAGTATTTATTTGCCATTTGTGCTTTTTCAGCTGAGAAGTATCTGCTCAATGAAAATTTTAAATTCGTACAAGAATAACCACATTTACACACGATTTTGGTAAAGCTTTCATTTTCATTTCTGACAATTTATTAATAATAGTGGCTTGCTAATTTTGTTGAAGACAGTACGAAATGGTTTCAAAGTAACACCTGTATGACAACATGATCTTTACAAATGTTTGAATCATCTCCATTGATCATCAATTATGTAAATGTGGGACAAAATATGTATAATTCATGTTTTAAGATTTACCAAATCCTGGCTTACAACAGTGCTTTTCCATATTTCAGAGTATATACAGATATGAAATAAAATGAGAAAATAATTCATTTTCTTCAGAGAAATGATTATAACTGCTGTTCATGAGTAAACTCAAGTCAGATAACTTCTGGTGAGAAATCTAAGATGGTATCATGTGCACAATTTCTCTAGTTTCCATGATCTATGTTCTTTGAAAGGTCTGCCAGTATTGGGACAAAGATATCCTTATTTTCTTTGCTTTCAGTGTTTACCTCTTTTTCATGTCATTGATTACTCAGTGAGTTTGTCTTTTACAAGACAATTCAAAGAATGAACAAGATACTCTAACTCAACTTACACTTGTTTTAGAAAACTTTAAAATGTTACACCTAGAAACAAAATACCATGGACCAATAAATAAAGAAATAAATAAATAAGCAAACAAACTAACAAAACAAAAAAACAAACCACTTAACTACTTAATTTAAATGGTTGTACAATGCTTTCCAATGCACAATCTTTTTATCACATGGGTGCATTAATTTATTCATTAATGCTTAATCTTATTGACAATGACTGTCACAAAATGGTATAAACTTATCTGACCTTTTCCTCTATCACAAAATCTGGACTGTGAACATACATCTAAATGTATCTAATTATTAGAATATTTTTGGGAGACCAAGACATTTAAATTTGTAGGAAAAAAATAAAATATTTCACTACATAATCCTAAAACCACTTTATTTTATCTTACTTTCTTCATCTAAAATTTAGATACCAATTGAGAAATTGGAAATATTTCTTTTCCCTCATTTTCTTCTTGCCTCAGTGATATCATTTCATTATCTGGTCAACATAATATTTGGTCAAAATAATTATTTGGTTAATTTCATTATTTTAGTAAAAATAAGTATTTGAGTCTCTCACTATATATTTCCCAAACTGTTCAGTTTTATTCTATTTTCTTTATATAAAAGAGAAATCAGATAGAAATTGAGAAAACTAAAACACTTCTTTTACTCATCTCTCTCCTCATCTCAGTGTTCCAATTGTGTTATTTGGTGAAAATAAGTACTTTGTGTTCACTAAAACATATGACTATATATTTTCTCTGATATTTGTTCTATAACAGTTAAGGTACAAAAATAATATAGACTTTCCTAATATATTCCTCATCTATTCCTTAATTGTCTACCTGATCCAGTGTGAAATATAATACGTTTCCACTGTTAATTACTTTTTTGTTCTGATTATTGTTTTCTGTGATACGCTAGTAATTTGAGCTCTAAGTATTGTGTATCACACTTTTTTCCTGCTCCACTAATGAGGGAGGTAAAGCTACTAATAAAAAGAGAGAAAAAATATTGGGATACAGTATACAAATTCAGTAATTTTTTTCCTCTATGCTTCCTATATTATTTATACAATCTATGCTTTGATTTTTTTGTCTCTCTATTCTTCCTGATACCTCAATTGGGGGAAAAATAGATAGATATAGATAGATTAGATAGATGATAGATGATAGATAGATAGATAGATAGATAGATAGATAGAGACAAATACACACAAGGTATATGGAAAAGTGAGCATTTAAATTTTTTCATGAGTCAGTCCCTCCTAAAATAATTTTCCTAGTTCAAAAGCAATTATTTCATTGTTTTTCCACTTTCCAAGATAGTTCTGGAAGTCTTCTTTTATGCACTTCTTTCATATAGTTGCATTCTCCTGGGTTTTTCTATCTTCCTAAATCTACTCAAAATGGAAGATAGATATTGAGAAGTAGGAAAAATTTGTTCACATGTAAAGCAGAACAAGTAAAGGTGCAGAAGGAAGGGAACAAAGGCAAAAAGGGTTTAAAGGAAAGACAATGAAAAAATAGAAACAACTTTTGTAAGTGGAGAGGGGAACAAGGGTTGAAAGGAGGGGAGAGGAATAGGAAAAATGAATTAAGAGATAAGTACAAATTCCTCATGATGAATGTGATCATTATGTGTGAAAAACATACACTGATAACACTCTTTACCTTGCATGGGCATTTTCCCTTGGGCAAGAGCTAGAAATTTCAGTGTGGATAAGGTTAGTACAATTAGAAACAAAAACCTGGGTCACTCCTTTCTCCTTCTAACCCTAAACAGCACCCAACAGTTATAAAATGAAATAATAAAAGCCTAAGAGATCGCCTTGTCTTAGGCAGTAGAGAATGGACATCAAAGGAGATTCAGTGGCAAGGACCTAAAGCTAGAGGTGTCTGTTTTTAAAAGGCTGAAAGGTTACATTACAAAACCCCTTTTCCCTTTTTCCTGTTGCTGATGCCACTTTTCTTTCCCATGATCTTCAATAAATGTTAGTTACTATTACCACTGGTTGTATGCTTTGTAATTCTTTCCTTCTTGTCCAGAAGAACTTGAACTACTATTGGCCATTCAGCTATAAGAAGGCTACACCATTAGGTCTTTGTGAACCTGACTTTTATTCTCAGTACTCACTTTCTCTAGCAGCAGCAGCAGCAGCAGCAGCAGCAGCAGCAGCAGCAGCAGCAGCAGCAGCAGCAGCAGCAGCAGCAGCAGCAGCAGCAGCAGCAGCAGCAGCAGCAGCAGCAGCATTCACCTAATATTTTATGACACCTTGTAAATATACCCAGGAAAGGATACCTCTAGAATGGTTGAGGTAAGGCACACAAATGATAGGATAAGTGTGTTCAAAGCAAGAGAATAATGCCAATGGATATTTTACTGGACTCAATTTTCAAATTTAAATACCATAGATTTAACACCCAGTTCATACGTGTATATTATAAGGATATTATTGTGCTGTGTAGATTTATATGTGTAAGGAAAAAAATAGAAATGCAAGTTTTATTTTATTTTATTATTATTGTTTTTTAACCTGAGCTTGAGAAATTCCACTTCAACCTTCCTCTTCCTGTGATCACAGACCTCTACTCTGTTAGAATAACATTAAAAACTGTGTTCTTGTCAACAGACTCCTGAGGTAATCAGTCCTCACAGGATTTTGGTTTCTTTCAAGGGTGAATTATACAGCTGTCACTGGGTAACTGCCTTTGTTCACCTCCTCTTGACTCTTCTATGGACAATGTTATGTAGGACAACCCCACCCTCCACAAAATGTATAAAAGTAGTGTCCTTTTTTGCTAAAGGTTACCTCTTCCCAGAAAGAGCCAGACACCGATATCATTAGAGTGGCAGTGACTCAGTGTTATAAGGACTAGGCAAGACTGGGCTCTACTTCCTTAGGTCTTCAGGAACCCGTGGTCCTAATGAAAGCAAGAGGTAGTTGGTAGACTTTATGATAGGTAACAGGGATGAACACTTGGTAAGAACAAAACTCATTGTCTGTTATCCAAAAATTATGTGACTATTGTCAGGGCCAGTGAAGTTACAGGAAAACAGCCATTTTACTGACCTAAAAACTGTGTTATAAGGGGATGAGAAGTCCAACACAAGTTCTTTTATCCTCCAAATTTCCCAGCTGTCTTCTTGGAGAGAAATTACAGGCTCAAATTGCCTTTGGGCTGCAGGGAGACATGACCCTAGGTGTAACTGATCCAGGAGCCATGTGTCAACCTTTACTATCCCTCAAACTGAAGAATTGAGACTGTATTCAGGTGCAACCAATGGACCAGAAAAAAATGAGCTGCAGAGGCTGGGACATGAGGTTCCCAGGGTATGGGTGAAAGATAACTCACCAGCAATACTGAAATTAATCACCAGTGATGGTGAAAGGTAGGGGCAAGTACAGGGTAAGTCTGAAATAGCCCCAAAGCTAAGAAGCCATATAAAGCACATAAGAACATGTAAAATGTGCCTTAGAACATTGTATCTTAGCTTGATGCCAGCCCCCTTAATATATTCCACTTCTGCTGATATGCAAACCAGGAATTAATGAATATAGACTAGGCCTGGGGATTTAACTCAGTGGCATTGTGCCTGCTTCAAAAGCACAATGTCCTGAGTTTTATCCCCAGAACTTTAAAAAAAAAAAGAATATAGATCAGTGCAAGATGTATATGATTTGAATCTGGCCCCTGAGACCACTCACCTAACAATACCAAATCCAGCACACACATTGATGGCACTCAGTCCAACAAGCTCTGTTCGGTTTACTGGTTTTGACTGAAAGGTCCCTTTTTCTGTCTCCGCCTGGCAGCAGTAAGTCTGCTTATCTTTGCCATATGGGGATAAAGGAATAGCTCACCTGGACTAGGCTTCCCCAGCGATCCAGAAACTCGTCTATGATCTTTGGAGAGGCGATGAACCTTAAATTCCAGGGGGCAACTGTACTTTACTGGACTATGTAAATTACTTCTTTCTGGCGGCCCCAACTCTTGAAGTCTGCTATCGAGGAACTAATGACTTTCATCTACTATGAAAGGCATGGTGTAGGATATGCCAGAAAAAAGTGCAGATCTGGTCAACAAAATGCCAGGTATTTAGGTTCTGTAGTAAAGCAAGGGGAAGGCCAACTTGGCATTGAATGGAAACAAGCTGTAAGTGCCCCAACCCCAATTCCCAATGCCAAGTAAGGATGTTTGGAGGGGTAGCGACAGGACTCTGTTGTACCTGGATCTCAACTGTTTCAGTTATGGCTAAACCCCCTATCTAAAGTAAACAAAGGGAGAACAAAAGACCCCTTTCTCTGAGATAGTAAGAAAGAGAATTTAATAAGTCAAAGAATCTCCAACTCAGCCCCCTTCCTTAGTGTGCCAGATATAAAGAAGACTTGCTTCTTGTAAGTCATTCAGC
Source organism: Thryonomys swinderianus (assembly GCA_004025085.1). Taxonomy (NCBI): domain Eukaryota; kingdom Metazoa; phylum Chordata; class Mammalia; order Rodentia; family Thryonomyidae; genus Thryonomys; species Thryonomys swinderianus. The sequence continues at coordinate 29,770 of PVIC010017849.1, forward strand.
GTAAAAGAACGACCATGAGAGTCTTAACCCAGGACGTGGGGCCCTGAGATCATCTGGTAGCATATTTGTCAAAGCAGTGAGGTGGATGGCCTCTACGCTTCAGGGCCTTTGCTGCCACAACCCTGCAGATGCAGGGGACGGACAAATTGACCCTGGGACATCTATATAGTGCATTCTGGTTCAGCCTAAACTACAGAGTGACTTGTCTCCAAAAAAAAAAAAAAAAACTTAAACAAACAAACAAAGATATTCATGGCCTGGAACAAAAAGGAATCCCCCTTAAACGTGGCAGACCTAATAATCCCCTTCAAACCAAGAAATCATGGCTGTGTTAAAAAATAAAAACCTAACACCCTAATCCACGTGGGGTTGTCTTCAGGCTGTAATCTCGTCCACCTTTCGTGCTGTTAAATTTGCAGGAGAAACTCAAATCACCACAGTCAGCTATAGCCAGCTGCCCAAGCCAAGTTGACCAGATGACAGAACCCAGACCATCCAAACTGCCTGATGGATCCTACAAAGGGACTGGACTGATGTCAAAAATGGCAGCCTTGTGGGAGTTCTCCATGGAGCTGATTAGTCTGTGCATGGCTGAAATCTAAGAAAACAACCATCTGCTCTGGTCACTCTAGCTGCTGGCCAGTCCATAGCTTGTGCACAGCCAAAGCTTGAGGCCCAAGACAGAGTTACAATGATGGCATATGTCTCTTTTCCTTTGGGTTGTGAGTCTCCCTCTGCTCAATAGGGACCCCCCACAACAGGGTAGATGATAATGCTGATGAGAGGATGATGTTCTCTATTAAAATTAATTTATAGAAGAATTAAAGGGAGAGATAAAGCAGAATTTAGAAAAAAATAAAAAATGAAAACAAAGCAAGTTTTGCTTTCTGGCCTTCAGTAATTCCCCCTCAGACTTCCCCTGTCTGTAACCAACAAGCTCCACTCTGTTACAGCTAAGACTAACAACTATGTTCCTGCAACAGGAATCCTCACATGATTCTGCCATGTTTCAAGGCTGAGTTATGGACCCGCCACTGAACGATTAATTGCCTTTTTTAAAAACTCCTTTTGGCTCTACTGCTCACAGGTTTCACACTGTTAGGTAGAGCGAAGCCTCTCTCTGCAAAATGTTTTCAAGAAGAGCTTTTCCTTTGTTTGGGATTCAGCCTTTAGAATGAGTTCACTGAGCATGAATACACACAAATAAATCCCGTTTTACCCATTGGTCTTTTCCGTCCCTTAGGGGCTGAAACCTATATGTATATACGTGTATATGTGAATGTTGTTTCAAGACAGGTGAAGTAGCACTTGAGCGAAATCCTGAGCCCACGAAAGTCATTTCAAGCCCAGACATTTTGCCAGGAGAACAGTGTAAAATATAGACATCCACTCCCTTAATCAAAATTCTGTGTCAAACCTAACACTGTGTTAAAAGCATATAATACTACTTATATTGATAAGAAGAATCTTATACTGATTTTCTTCATACAGCACAGTTAAAAGAGGTTCTGTTTCCTGCTTCCAACATCTAGTATAAATGTATGTCATAAGAACTGTGAGTAGGATTAACATGATCATGTTATAAAATTATAAAACAGTTCTTTGAAATTCACTTTCTCAATTTCTGTAGGCTAATTAAAAGCATAACACTCTTTTTAGGGCAAGTATTAATGTGATATGATATTTCTCTTATTTATTTATTTCTAGTAATTTTAAAGACCTATGGTGAATAACTGTCATAGTGGAAACAAATTATTCATATAGGGTTACATTTTTAAAATTTTAAAATCTACAAAACATTTCTTCATTCTTTTTATGCAGTTGTGTCAGAATTATAGACTTTTATTATGAGTGAGATGGAAAAGTTAATCTTGATATATTTAAGGGTTCAATTTTCAGTTTTCTTCTGAAAAAAATTACACATAAATTGATTTTGATGACAACCTGCTGTCATTACATGTTCCTGTATTGACTGAGTTAGAATGAGGCAATCCTGTTCAAGAAAATCACATATAATTTTAGTCATTTTCTAAAACATGCAAGAAGTAATGTAGCATTGTAGATCTAAATCTATGATGGAAAAAAATTAACTATAACTGCCTCCCAGTGAGTTACTCAAGGTCAGTAGCTTATGCATTACACATATTATCTTGTTCCTACTTCATACAAACTCATGTGCTTGTAGAGATATGTTACATAATGTATGTGAGTACATATGTGTGTGTGCATATATATGTATGTATGTGTATATACATGTACATTTAGGAATTTATAGTTAATTAACAAATATTCAGAGGTAAGAGAAGTATAAATGAAACCATAACACTCATACATTATATTTTGTTTTTTGGGCTCCTGACTTTAAAAATGACATATATGTGGTCAGATATGCTTTCATTATAAATTTCTTTCTTATTTGTTCAACTAATTAAATACAGCTAAAGCTTTTTGCAGCATAACCACTAAAGGGATTATTGAACAGATAGTGATTTTGAACATATCAAAGTGTGAGCTTGACAGGTGTTATTTTTGTACAAGAATGGGATTGATCATTGGAATCTAAAGGAGACATCGAGCCTTTGTCACTTAACAG
>PVIC010017850.1:0-20000 GCA_004025085.1 Thryonomys swinderianus
CATACAGTTGGCATTGATTTATATACGTCCTTTTATCCTCTATTACCCACTGGCATATAGGAGGCTCTTAAATGTAGGTGATCTTTATAAATCTGCTAAGCATATTTCACTCTGCTTCTGTCTCCTTACCTCCCTGATTCCCCAGTGAACTCTTATTCGCAAAGGGTTCTGGGGGTACATTTATGATCTACATGTTGTATACACATCGCTGATTAATAATAAATTTTGGCATATGGACATAGAGGTAACTCATGAGTTCAAAGTCTTCAGAATTGAAATTAACAAAACTTTTCATTTTATTTACTGTGTTTAATACTGATATTGACACTGATTGTATTATGGTAACAAACATGATGTGATTGTTCTGTTCAAATACCTCTCATGATGTGTCAGAACTGAGAACTCTCAAGGGTCATTACAGATTCAAAGAGGACAACCCAGGAAGGTGCCACTTCCAAAGAGCCCTAGATAATAGAAAGAGGACTGCAACAAACACTGCTATGTAATCAGGCAAGGAATTAAACAAATAGCATTGGTAACAACAAAAGAGTAGAAATGAGAAAATATACAAAAAACCAGACACAAAGATGACCACCACAGGGAAATTCAGAGAAAAGGGAAATAGAGAAAACTGAAATTCAAACACTAGGACTCTTTGAGATAGTAACTAGAGCGGGTCTAGTAAAATGGAAATCAGAACTCATCTCTGAGATCAAAACAGAGATACTGTCCACAGTGAAAGACATCATTAAAAAAGAAATCAGTGACATGATAGAATCCAAGATAGCAGAAGCAATGGAACCTTTTAAACAACTTCATGAGAGCTCCAGGTGATAATAAAGAGGAATGAAAGCTTGTGAAGTAGGATGAATGAAGCAGAGAACCGAATCTCAGACCTAGAGGACAGAATAGCAACCAATGAGCAGGAAAGACATAATCTATGGAAAAGGGCAAGGGACCATGAGAAATGAATCCAGCAGGTTCTATATGACTCAAAGAAAAATAGCATAAGACTGATTGGAGTCACTGAGGAAGCAGGAGACAATGCAAAAGACATTTAAAAAAATAACTGGTCAGAGATAACAACAAAAAACCTCACAGGAAAAGAAATGGACATGAAGATAAAAGAGGCCTATAGGACTCCAAAAGTCCATGACATAAAAATATCTACACCTAGACATATAATTATCAAGGTTCCAGATACACAACACAAGAATGAAATACTGAAAGCAGTGAGAGAAAGGAAGAAAATCACCTGCAAAGGGAAGCCCATTAGGATCACAGCAGACTTTTCAACACAAATACTCAACTCAAGCAGAGCCGAGAGGGAAGTATTTCAAGCACTGCAGGAAAACAACCTCCAACCTAGACTGTTGTATCCTGAAAAACTATCTTTTAAAATAGATGGGGAAGTAAGATATTTCCATGATAAAGAGCACCTGAAAAACTTTGCAAATATTAAACCTGCACTCCAAAACATCCTAAAGAACATCTTGGAAAAAAACACAGAAAATCCCATACCCACGAGACCAGGAGAGTGAATTCACTGGAGCAAACAAGAAACTAAATAGAAAAGGGGAAAAGCAAGGAAGAAAAGAACCAAGAACAGGGAAACATGGCAGCTCTGAATATGTCTATATCAGTTACAACCATTAATGTCAATGGACTCAATGGACCAATTAAAAGACACAGACTAGCAGATTGGATCAAGAAGAAATATCCTACAATCTGCTGCATACAGGAAACACACCTAATTCAGAAGGAAACCCATAGACTGAAAATAAAAGGTTGAAAAACAATCATCCATGCCACAGGAAACTGCAAAAAAGCAGGAGTGGCTATCTTGTTTGCACATAAAATAGATTTCAAACCCAAACTGATTAAAAGAGATAAAGAACATCACTATATTCTCATACCGGGAACAATTCAAGAGAAAGAAATAACAATCATAAATATTTATGCACCAAACTTGAATGCACCCAACTACATAAAACAAACATTAGTGGACAACTAAAGCCAGATAAACACGGACACAATAGTAGTAGGGGACTTCAATACTCCACTATCACAAATTGACAGATCAACTGGACAAAGAATCAATAAGAAAATACTTGAGCTAAATCAATCTTTTTAGCAAATGGACTTAATAGATGCCTACAGAATATTTCATCCTACAAAGCCAGAGTATGCTTTCTTCTTAGCAGCTCATGGATCATTCTCCAAAATAGATCACATTGTAGTTCATAGAACAGGCATAAGTAAATGCAAAGGAATCAAAATCATCCCCTGCATACTATCAGACCATAGTGCCATGAAACTGGACCTGAATAGCAAAATAAATTCCAAGATCCTAAAAAACATATGGAAACTGAACAACACTCTGTTGACCAACCAATAGACGACAAAAGAAATTAAAGAAGAAATTAAACAGTTTCTACAACTAAATGACAACCCCAGTACAACATAGAGGAACTTATGGGACACAATGAAAGCAGTTCTACAGGGAAAATTCATAACAATGAATTCCTACACTCAGAAAATAGAGCAAACTGAAATAAACAGTCTAATGATGAACCTCAGACAATTAGAAAAAGAGGAACAAGACAAATCCAGAGCTCACACTAGGGAGGAAATTATTAGGATCAAAGCAGAAATTAATGAAATGGAGACAAAGAGAACAATACAAAGAATCAATGAATCAAATAGTTGGTTCTTTGAATGGATAAATAAAACCGACAGACCCTTAGCCAACCTTTTAAAAACAAAGGAAGGAAAAGACTCAGATCCATGCTATAAGGAATGAAAATGGGGAAATCATCACAGATCCAGAGGAATTCCAAAGGATAATAAACACGTATTTTGCAAATTTGTACTTCAAAAAGATGGAAAATCTAGAGGAAATGGATAGATTCCTAGACACCCATGAACTTCCAAAGCTGAACGAAGAGGATATAATAATGTTAAACAACCCGATATCAATCTGGGAAATTGAAAATGTAATAAAAAACCTACCAACAAAGAAAAGCCCTGGTCTCGATGCTTCACTGCTGAATTCTATAAAACTTTTAAAGAAGAGTTAATGCCAGTACTCCTCAATATTTTCAATGAAATTGAAAGGGAAGCAGTACTCCCCAAATCATTCCTTGAAAAAACTATCACCTTGATTCCAAAGGCAGAGAAAGATCCCACCAAAAAAGAAAACTACAGGCCAGTCTCTCTAATGAACATTGATGCAAAAATCCTCAATAAAATACGGGCAAACAGACAGTTACCAAGAAAATCATATACCCCAATCAAGTTGGATTTATCTCAGAGATGCAAGGCTGGTTCAACATAGGTAAATCCATCAATGTAATACACTATATTAATAGACTTAAAGACAGAAACCATGTGATTATCTCAATAGATGCAGAAAAAGGCATTTGACAAAATCCAACATCCATTCATGAACAAAACCCTACAGAGAATTGGAATAGATGGACTCTTTCTCAATCTGATACAAGCTATTTATGAGAAACCAACAGCCAGCATCATACTTATTGGGCAAAAACTGAAACCTTTTACACTAAGATCAGGAATGAGACAAGGATGACCACTGTCACCACTCTTATTCAATATAGTACTGGAAACATTAGCCATAGCAATCAGGTAAGACATAGATATAAAAGGAATAAAGATAGGAAAGGAAGAAGTTAAACTGTCATTATTTGCTGATGATATGATACTCTACCTAGAGGATCCTAAAAACTCAACTAAAAGACACTAGACTTAATTACCAAATTTAGTAGGGTTGCTGGATACAGGGTCAATGCTCAAAAATCAACAGCCTTTGTCTATACAAACAACAGACTCACTGAAAGAGAAACTGGGGAGTCAATCCCTTTTACAGTGGCACCCAGAAAAGTGAAATATCTAGTAATCAATCTAACAAAGGAGATGAAAGACCTCTATTCTGAAAAGTACAGGACTCTGAAAAATGAGATAGAATAGGAGATCAGAAAGTGGAAAGACATCCCTTGTTCCTGGGTAGGGAGAATCAACATCATCAAAATGGCTATACTTCCACAACTACTATACTGATTCAATGCAATTCCAATTGAAATCCCAACACTATACTACCCAGAGCTAGAGAAAATAATCCAAAATTTCATCTGTAACAAGAGACCTAGAATAGCAAAAACAATTCTAAGCAACTACAACATGGCAGGGGGTATTACAGTACCCAACTTAAAACTCTATTATAAAGCAACTGTGATAAAAACTGTATGGTACTGGCAAAGAAACAGACCCAAGCACCAGTGGAATAGATTAGAAGATCCAGACACAACCCCACTTACACTAAGCTACCTTATCTTTTGCAAAGGAAGCAAACATCCTCAATGGAGGAAAGACAGACTCTTTAACAAATGTTGCTGGAAAAACTGGGCTTTAACCTGCCAAAAAGTAAAGTTAGGTCTATCGCTTTCACCATGCACAAAACTAAATTCACAATGGATTTGTGACTTAAACATTAAAGCAGAAACAATAAACCTGCTAGAAAACAGGTTAACTAAAACTCTTGGAGACATTTGCTTAGGCAGAGACTTTATGAATAAAACCTCTATAGCACAAGAACTAGCAGAAAGAATCAACAAATGGGATCTCATCCTACTAAAAAGCTTCTGCACAACAAAGAAATCACTGGCACCACTAAAAGACAACAAACAACATAGGAAAAAGTCTTTACTAGCTGTTTATCAGACAAAGGGTTATTATCTACAATATACAAGGAACTTAAATTAATCAGTCCCCCTCAAATTTAAAGACCCAATTCAAAACTGGCATCTGAAATGAACAGAACTTCTCAGAGGTAGAAGTCAAAGCAGACAAGAAGCATATGAAGAAATGTTCAACATCACTGGTCATTCGAGAGATGCAGATGAAAACAACACTGAGATTCCATCTCACTCAACAAAGAATGGCCAATATTACAAAATCAACCAATGATAAATGCTGGCGAGACTGTGGGGAGAAAGGAACCCTTCTCCACCGCTGGTGGGATTGTAGACTTGTGCAACCATTGTGGAGATCTGTGTGGAGATTCCTCAGAAAACTAGGACTGGAGGTCCCATTTGACCCTGCTATCCCCCCTGCTAGGAATATATCCAAAGGAATTTTTAAAAATTACATTGGAAAGACAGATGTACACCTCTGTTCATAGCAAGTCGATTCATGATAGCCCAATCTTGGAAACAACCCAAATGCCCATCAACTGGAGACTGGATAAAGGTTTTTTTTTTTTTAATGGAGTATTACTCTGCCATAAAGAATGACAAGATTGATTCATTTATGTGCAAATAGAGACACCTAGAGGACACACTAATAAGTGAAATAAATAGAACACAGCTATGCAAATACCAGATCTTTTCTTTGATATAAGTACCTGTAGAGGTAAAGGAGCTCTAGAATGTATGATAGTTTCTGTAATATCCAAAAGGAATTTGGTATGGGAACTTAATTAGGGGATGGAATAAATATGATTAGAAAAAAAAGAGTATGTATATAGGCGGTGGGGAGGGGGTGGGTGGGCAGGGGTGTGGGTAAAAATGAGAATTGACCTGTGTCACATATTGGAACAAATTTCCCAGTGTTGTGCATGATTGTGAGCTGTGTATATAATGTATCAATAAAGTTTACTGAATAATGCAAAAAAAAGATAAATAAATAAATAAATAAATAGATAAATCAATAATACATAAATAAGACTCAAGAACTCTTCGTGGAGATACTTTTCACCACTAAAAGTATCAATCACTTTTTGGTCACTAATTCATCATATACATATCAGAATATCTCCCAGTATGTCAAACTTGAAAAGAGAGAGCAAGACAATCACTGTGCGGATAAAGATTTTGAACCGCTGTTTAAATTTACATATAAGAAATTCTTTTAATAATCTTACTAATATATGAAATTACTTATATATTACTAAATGACAAACATTTGTTCAGTGATTCTGTACTGTATAACTTAGAACTGCTCCAAATTATTTAAAACTAGGGAAATAAAGTACTTTTTAAATCACATCATTTTAAGAAAATTTAGTACATCTATTTTTAATGAAATACTTAAATCAAAACAATGTTTTTGTTTAATTAGCATTGAGTTTATTGGGGATGTATTACTGTCACTGAACTTTTGAAGGACAAAAGACTTTCCATATGCTTATCTGGAGTGACTTTTAAAAATTAATACATGAGTTTTTCTCATGTAGTTAGACACTGCTGATGTGGTGAAGGCAACATAGTTGATTTTGGTCTTAGAAAATTTACCAAGTATTCTGAAAGCTGAGTAAAGCTTTTCCAACAATTATGGATTAAAGGACAGAATACCATCCTTCATGGATTGTAACTACTACAAAGTAGATTTGCTCAGTCTCATGAAGAAATAGCAAGTCATTGGTGAACAAAATTGGAAATTAGTAAGCATATGGTATCTTAACAAATAAATATAAAGTGGTAAAGAAAAGAAAGAAAATAAATGACTATTACAAGACAAAGAAGGGACAAATCCTTGAAAGTTCTATCCCTAGAAGGAGCATTTCCAGTGTATTCTTTTTTTTTTTTTTTTTTTTTTTTTTTTTTTTTTTTTTTTTTTTTTTTTTTTTTTTTTTTTTGAGGCAGGGTCTCGCTTTGTAGTTCAGTCTGGCCCTAAGCTCACTATGTAACCCAGGCAAGCCTCGAACTCAGCAATCCTCCTGTCTCTGCCTCCTGAGTGCTGGGATTACAGGTGTGAGCCACCACACCCAGCACTGCGGTATGTGGTATTGATTGCTGGTGGGCATGAATCACCACGCCCAGCATTGTATGTGGTTACGGGGGATCAAACTCAGGACCTTGCACTTGAGAGGCAGGTGCTGCAACCACTGAGCTAAATCTCCGGCCCTCCACTGTATTGTTTCCTGCTTTCTCTTAGGAAGATAAGAGCAGAATGTGCAGCCAGAAAGTTAAAAATATTTCCCTCAGAAGTTACCTTTTCCTTTAATGGACAATGCACGTATAATCTTAGTTTATGCATATATCTTTTCTAGTATGAATTTTGTGATGAGCTAACTCATTTTCAAATAAAAATCATCTGGCTGCTTATATAACCTTACTACCTGCAGAGAATTATTGAACATCATAATCATAAAATTCTAGTCTGCAAAAATGTGTATCACATTTAAATATCTAAGATAATATTCTGACAATTATTTGTTTGTTTTTTACTTCAGTTTCATGTGTTTTGGACCCTGATTATCTCCAGGAAATAAGAAGGGTGGCTTTCAAAGGAGGAGCACATCCTAGACAAGGCTTCTAAATTGGATAGCTCACTCATTAGCATCATAAGAGATGAATAGAGCAGCTGGGAGAGTAGAGTTATCAGAAGTAAATCTCAGCATACCTAGTTTATTACCTTTCCACAAGGGAATGAAGAAGAAATAATAGACAATGTTTATTCACTATGTAGGGCTGGAAAATTGAAATTCATATAAAAGAATGAAATTAGACCTTTTTTATACATCATACCTAACAATCAACTCAAAATGCAGGTAAGGCTACATGAAGGAAGTGAAATTGTGAGACCTCTGGAGAAGAACCCAAGGAGATGCTCCTAGGCACTGGCCTTGGCCATCTTTTTTTTTTGACTTTTATGCTGAAACCTCAGTCTACCAGAGCCAAAGTAAGTGGGGCTACATCAAACTAAAGACCTCTTTGTACACCACAGGAAGCAAGCAACAAGGTGGATATAACAGGAAATTCATGACAAAAAGATTGGAAAGCCGTATATATGCTAAAGGTTAACCCTCCAAATTTATGGGAAAAAATTGACAACTCTCAGAACTCAACCGAAGAATGGGCAAAGTGTCCAAATTGACACTTCTCCAAAATTGACACAAAAGGGCCAAAGGGGAAGAATAAGGTGCTCACCATCAGCACTACTGGGAAAGGGTAAGTCCAGCTGTGATGAGTTAGCACTTTTTGTAGACTGAGGTAGGTTTTATCACAAAGACAGGAGGTAACAAGTATGGCAAAGGAGAAAAGGGAGCCACTACCACATTTAGTGGGAAGACAGGCAGGCATTTATATTCACTAAGGGATACAGTATGAAAGGTTCTGAATTAAACACAGAACTGATATCTGACCCAAAATTGCCAACTGAAAAGAAAATCATCACCTCATAAAGATATTTGCATACCTATGTTGCAGCATTATTCCTAATAATTAAGACATGAAAACAAAGTGTCACATCTGAAAAAAAATAAGAAACTGGTTCGTATGCACAGTGGAATAGTACTTAACCTTTAAAAATAAATCTTAGTATTTTCCACAATGTGGTTGAACTGAGAGAATATTATGCTAAATGAAAAGGGAGATAAGTCATGAACAAAATTCAAAGCCTGAATTCTCTCTCTTAAAGAATCTACAAAAACCAAGTTCAAATATATGATAATACAGAAAACAATAGTGGTTGTCAGTGGTATATATCAAATATATCCCAATTTTACATACTTGATACTTTAAAGTATCAGATATTCAGAATGGAAAAGTTTACATAGGGAAGGTACAACATGAGGCCTACAGTACACATATATGTTTGGAACTTTTGCCAAATGAGTAGATATAACCAATTGCTTTTGCTACAGATTAAAACTGACAAAAAATGTGAGATGAGTGAAGTGATCATTTGCTTAAATATTGTAACTATTTTATTATCTTTTGTATCATACAGCACCATACTGTATATCATTATTATGTACAATAAAGATTATTTAAGAAAGAAGTTTACTTGGGGGCTTAGTTAAAACAAAGATTGTATTTCACTTGATTTATGGTGAGCTCAGGATTTTTCATTTTTCATAAACTCTCGGGGTTACCTGTGGGACAAATCTATATTTTGAATTACAATTTCATACAGCATAATAATATAATCAAGATTCCAAGTAGAAATATCTTCTTTATTACTCTTTGCATTCCCTAGACTGGTGGTGTTTTAGGGAAACAAAAGAAAACTTAAAACAAGTCATTTATGATCAAATGGATGTACCTTCAGAAAATACTCATAAGTGAAATAAATAGGTCACACTGTATTTTTTTTTTTGCTGGTATGAGAAACTGAAGATGTAAATGAGCTCTAGAATATATGGTAGATACTGTGCAATAGAAAATATTTACCTATCAAAGCAAAATAGGGTGTAGGGGTGAGTAAAATGGGAGGAAAAATACGACAATAATAAAAAAAGGGGAAACAAAGCTTATGTATATGGGGGCGGGGAGTTGTAGGGTGGATGCAGGAATGGGAAAATGAGAATTAAACTGTGTCATTTATTGTTATCCTCAGTATTGTGTATGATCATGATGTGTGTATGTATAATGCATCAATAAAGATTCAAGTTAAAAAAAATCATTAAGAATTTGATGAGTGCCAGACAGAAGACCCTTGAGCATCTGCAATGAAGTCAAGAGGTAGAAATCAATGCTGCTGCACAAGAAACTGCATTTTACCATTTTTTTTTAAATTTGAAAATTTGAGACTTAATGAAGTTAACTACTCTCTAAGACTTAATGATAGTGAAAGCTGTGGAATAACATTCTTTCTTTGAAAATCAAATTGAAAATGCTACCTTAATTTATTTCAGAGAAATAACATCTATTTTTAAAAGTAAATCAACACTGGTGGAAATTAAAATAAATTAAATTTTAATTGCTGACTTTCAACCATTTCATATTTATTCATTGAGTGTAAGAGTAGATCATGAGAGTTTTTGAAGAAAATATTTTGAATGTTTTAGAAAGGGTGAGCCAGATGTAAGCTCTAGTTACATATAAAAATGGTTATTTAAATTTTCAGAATAGCTCATTACATCAGGCAGATTTTAAAGCAGAGGATAATACTGACTCTGTATTCATTTAGAGTCTGCCATTTGACATAAATCAAAAGTATTCAGTCATCAATTTAGAAAGTTCTTCCACTGTACCAGTATTTTACTGGTTTCTCACTCATTGGGTTTTTCCTTTCACTAATTATTTTTTTCTAATTTTCATTTACCAAGTATTAAAGTAGTACTTTTCTTGTTTATTATATTTATGTTGCTTAAAAACATAATGTTGTGGTCCTAGTAATAGAAATGTTTCCAGAGAATTTTACTTCCTAAAAAATTCAGTAGGAAACCATATTCAAACGAGAAAGAATTAAAGGAACAGTAGATGGTGTTTCTGGGCTGTTTCACTCAGAAATTGGGTTTCAGGGGCACAGATTATGAGTGAATTTTTGAATAGCATCCTGAATATAGTCAGAAAGATGCAGCAACAGAACTGGAAGACAGAAAATGTTCTTCGTATAAATTTAGATCTGCCTAATTTGTTCTGGACCACATTACTTACAATGCTCAAGAGTTAGTTTGAAATAAAATCATCTAAATATAATACCAATTTATTGATTAAATTATTCATTTGTAGACTGAGTTAATATATAATTTTTACATCTTATCAGATGTAAGGCCTGCATGATCCAGGCCTTAATGTTTTTATATATACATTATTTTTAGATTATAAACACTAAAATTTCAAAACCTAGAAGTGACTCAAGTTGGCCTCAAATGCAGAAGTTTTTCTTACCTTTCTTAATTGAAAGATAAGAAAACTGTAAAGAATGGACACTTAGTAACATAAATTAGGAAGCTCTCATAGACACTCATACTTTTGAACTTGCTCATCTTCCTCAGATGGCATTTCCTTGCCTTCCGTATATGGCTATGTCTTTACAAAAGTATGATCTCTAGTGGAAATTTTTTTTTTTTTTACTTTTGATTTAGATTTGCTGCCTGAAAGCTAATAGTGGGCAACCACTCTGGCTCTCTGCTTTATTTTTTCTGAATTACACTGTCATCCTGACAAGTTTAATTCCAACTAAAGTGGTTCAAACTCTTCAATCATTATTTAAAAATTTTCAGCGTAATTAACATGTTTAAACACTATATATGCCATTATTATAAATTTCCTATTATGCTAGCAAACTAATTTGAGAAAAAGATATCATTCACATAAAATTGAAAACATACTAACTACAAGTTATAGCTGCAAATGCAGATAGGAGATACAACCTATTAAAAAGAACTATATACATATTAAGTATAAAACCCTATTGGAAGGGAATTTAGAAGGTCAAATGAAAGACACCTACTTTTCATATTGTTTCACTCAAATTAAGACTGTACATTGTGGAGATTTTAATCCTCCTGTGTTATGAAAATAGTCTAATAAAATTTAGTTTTATAATTCTAGCTGAACTCCAGAAATGATCATGTGAAGAGGTAACAAGAGAGCAACCATCTAGGGAGGGAGACCACAAAGGAAGCCAGCCCTCCCCAGCACCTCAGTCTTGAGCTTCCACACCCAAGAACTGAGTGGAAAAAACTTCTCTTAAGAAAAAAAAAAACTAAGGAAGAGGGCCGGAGGGTTAGCTCAGTGGTTCCAGCACCTGCCTTGCAAGTGCAAGGTCCTGAGTTCGATCCCCGGTAACCACATATAATGTTGGGCGTGGAGAATCACACCCACCAGCAATCAACATTGCATACCACAATGCCGGACGTGGTGGCTCACACCTGTAATCCCAGCACTCGGGAGGCAGAGACAGGAGGATTGCTGAGTTCGCGGCGGCTTGCCTGGGCACCATAGTGAGCTCAGGGCCAGCCTGAACTACAAAGCGAGACCCTGTCTCAAAAAGTAAAAAAAAAAAAAAAAAAAAAAAAAAAAAAAAAAAAAAAAAAAAAAAAAAAAAAAAAACTACGGAAGAATTTGGGAGAGTGGAGATAATATAAAAGATGAGTCTAGATTGAAAGAAAAAGATAAAGAGTAGAACATTTCTTATAAAATATTAAATTTATAAAACATTATATAAGAAAAACTGTATAAGATTGGCATAAGGGCAGGCAGATTACACAAGAGATAAACCCAGGGATATTTGAGAAGATGATAAACGAATATCATGTATTACAGTTTTAAAGATGATGCACTCAATGAGTGGAGACAAAAAAGGGCTGGCTGCTTGAAGCTTAACAAGTTATCTCCACTCACTGTGAGTGCTTTTTTATTCCCCACTCAAAGCAAATATTAGAGAAAACATAATAAATTTATTTGATTAAAAAGAATCAAGATGTGTTATGTATTAGACCAACTTTCAATGGTGAAGGTACTTATTACGTATTATAGACATATATTAATAAGAAAGTGAAGAAGAAAAATGGAATGTCATATGCATATAATAAAATTATTAAAAGAAATACTAAGTAAAGGATTATAAAAATGTTAATAAAGAAGTTTATTAACATAATGTTAAAATGCAGTTTAAAAATATAAGTAGGGACTATTTTCAATATATCAAAATTTCAAAATGCCAAGAAAAATATGTATATCAGAATTCAATATAAAGTAGCATTAACATATATGAACAATTCAAAAAGATAATTATAAAATTGGTAATAAATATGAAATAATAATTTTATGTAGAAATTTCTAATTCCATCATGACTGCATAACAGAAAAGAGGTTTAAAACTGATTTTCAAAAAAAAGCATATGAATAGATCACAGATAGACAATTCCAGGATCTTCTCTTCCGCATGAACACCTGTAGATGCAAATGAGCTCTAGAAAGTAGGACAGCTTTTTATAAAGTGGAATATTTCTATAGGAAACTTGGTGTGGGAATGTGATGAAGGGAAGGAATAAATATGATACAGAAAGAAAATAAAAAAGCATGTATAAGGGGGGGAGGAGGGGTGGGTGGGTAGGGATATGGGTAAAAATGAGAATTAACTTGTGTCATATACTGGTACAAATTCCCCGATGTTATATGTGATATTGAGATGTATATAAATTGTACCAATAAAGAATTCAATTTAAAAAAAAGAAAGCATATGTATAGAGGGGGTGAGGTGTTGTAGTGTGGGTAGGGATATGGGTAAAAATGATAATTAAGTCGTGTCTTATACAAAGTTCCCAATGCTGAATGTAATCCTGAGCTGCATATAAAATATACCAATAAAGAATTGTTTAAACAAAACAAAAGCTGATTTTCAAAGTAAAATTACAATATACTTTAGGACTTAAAATATATATATAGCATAAAATATGTGACAATTATTAAAAAAAGCTAGAAAGGAAAAAAAAGTATACCATTATAAGTTTCTAATGCTGTATTTGAAGCAGAATTATATTGGAAAGCAACTGTAATAATATATAATGTCAATTCTAAAGCAAACATCAAAATGAAGAATTTTTAATACTAGGTAAATAATAGAAAAAATTTAAATTTTCAAAAATAATCATTAAATCAAAAAATTTTAGAACAATTTGAAAATGGAATAATTAATCAAAAACAAGAGCAGATTTCAATGTAACCAAATAAATGATTATATTAAAGATAAATGTCTAAAAATTAAATTCCAAAGTTTAGTAAATTGGGTTAAAAACAGCAAAATCCAACTATATGCTTCCTTTAAGAAATACATTTTAAGTATAAACACATAAATGAATGAGTGGAAAACACAACATATTAAAAATCATCAAAAGAGAGCTTATGTGGTTATATAATTATTTCATAAAATAGATTTCAAAGACAACATAGTCATAGTTGAAGAATACTATTTCTTATTCAAAAGAGGGTCAATTAACCAATTTAAGATAATAAGAGCTTTGAGATGGGTTAAAAAAAATCTGATAAAACAAAAGAAGGAAAACAGATAATTATAGCCAAGGATTTCAACACTCTGCTTTCATTAATTGACTCAAGGGAAAAAAAAAGAAACTGAATAGAGTACAGAACATTTGAATAAAGATATTCAACCAACTTGATTTGACATTTATAATCTATCCTATGAACTGAAATTTATATAAAGTTTTTTTTTTTTTTTTTTTTTTTAGACAAAGTCTTGCTTTGTAGTTCAGGCTGGCCCTGAGCTCACTATGTAGCCCAGGCAGGCCTCAAACTCAGCAATCCTCCTGTCTCTGCCTTCTGAGTGCTGGGAGTACAGGCGTGAGCCACCACACCTGGCTATATAAAGTTTTTAAGGAAGAGGTAATGTTTGAACAATAGATAAAAAATGATAATTTATATATCTGGAGGAAAAGGTGATTTAAGATTAGAATAAGATTCTGAGATGAGCTTAATTTAAATCCTTATTCATCAAGAAAAACTAATGGAAAAAAAACACCCTGACAAGGCTCACAGTCTAAATTAGAATGAAAACAAAAATGTAAGTAAATATAGCACATGGCTAAGGGATATAAGAATCTATGGGAATGTGTTCTGTGAGTGAACAGATGGGAAATGCGGTTTTCAGTGAAATTTATTAAGTGCTTTGGGGAGGAAGGATAAACTGAATAAGAGTAATATGATACAGGATTATAAAGTGATATAGTATATAATCATCAGCTGATTTTAGAAAGAAAAAGGTATGAATGAAACACTGAAGTAGGAAGGTAGAAAGCATAATTAAGAGAATGAAATTCCACTGTAGAAAGTGCACTGGGAAAAGAAATTATACTGAAACATCTTTAAGACCAATTTTAATGGATATCTATCATTTTTATTATAATCATTCATATATGGACTACTTAAGAAATACTTGTGATATACTCATGTGAAATTGGATATGAAAAGCTTTTATGCTAGCTAGAATTTACCTCCTCTATTTTGCATCAACATTTCACATGCAACTAATGTATGAATTTAATAATGTGTCTGTAATGTTTTGGGGCCTAATATTTCAATATTTAGAAAAGAGCAGTATTATCTAATATATATATATATGAACTAATACTATTATATTACTAATATATTATATATATTAATAATATATGTAATACACTATTAATAATATACTACTACTAATATATATATAAAACTAATACTATTACTAATATATATTTATATATATCCTACATCCTACTGGATGTAGGAAACACTCATTGAAACCGTCCATTTTGTGTTCTAATCGTTACTCTATTTGGGAAATAGATTTTACTTGCTATAACAATACTACGAGGAAATAGATTATAATTGCTTTCCAAATTCTTAAAAATTAAACAAACTTTACATAAAACAAAATATTAAGTGATTTTTTAGCATTCATAATTTCAATTTTCTGAAGACCAACTGGGGAGATACAACTTCACAATATGTGAGTGAATTTTGGTTTTGTTGAAAAATTCAATTATAAAATTATCTAATCAGGTAACTATTGGTCTATATCATTACAAAAACAAAATTGATCTTAGGACAAAGGGAGAAGAAGCAGATCTGGGAAATGCAATCAACCATTGGTGGGTGTAAAGGAGAGAAGCTGGTCAAATAGAGCAGATTCCTGACCCACTGTTACTAGTCACCCTTTCCTAGAGGAAGCATCTCCATGAACTAAGCACTCTCCGCAGTGAGTCTGCCTACAGCTAACCAGACATGGTGTAGCCTCACTGGTGGCAACAACACGTGTGTGGCCATTCCAGAACTTGGTTAAATATATAAAATATTGAACTTTCACAGATGAGAAAAGAATACAAAACATTTCCCACTGTAAAACATACATAACATGTATAAACAAAGAAAGAAATGAAGAAAAGCACTGCCTCCAAACTATTAAAAACATCATATGTAATATTTAGCGGACATAAAGGTAATGAATCTATAGAAGCCAAATATAAATTTAAAGTTGAGAAGTAAACAAATCATGAAGACAGTGATCTGTTCACATGACATTGATTTTAATTTATGCTCTCAAGTCTTCTCCAGATAAGGGGGAATATACCATACACAATTCTACGCATGAATCTAAAGTTCTTACAAAAAGCTAAACCCAGAAGAACTGTTTAAAGACAACAAAATGCAAGCATGCTGCATAAAAGAGATTAGTAAGAAGGTTTTATATTTTATTATCCTGACCTTGTGCAAAGCTAAAAAAATTTTTTGAAAATTTGAGGCATAAGTATATACTTTCATACAAGTAACAATAAAACAAAACAATGCAAAAATGTCATTGTAATGCCAGCCTCGAAATATTTTCAAAAAATTCTCATGAATGGAATTTCAACAAAGATAAGATACATGTAAATAAACAGATGCATAAGACCCTTAAAAAACCAGAGCCAGTAGAAATGAAAGGCAACCAAGCAAATTCTCAAGAGTTAGCAAGTAACAATAAATATATTTTTAAATAATTATTTGAAGACATCAAAAGGACAGACAAAATTCAGTTAAGTGATTTTCATGGAAATAAATCACAGTGGAATTCCCAGTGATAAAAATACAAATAATTTTAAAACAGTGAACATAGAAAAACAAAATAATCACTAAAAAGAATAAATTACTGGAGTAAAGTATAGATGCAAAAATGACAGAAAATTAAATTCAGAAAGGAAAAGATTCAACATATGGTAAAAAGTTTTTAATGTTGTAACAGACTATAAATATGCATTTAGAAAGGCTTTAAGGAGAATGAAGAGTTATGCTAATATTCTAATAGAAACGATATTTTTTCTAAAACTCAGAAAACAACAAAATGTACATTCAGAGAAACCAACATAACAATGATTAATAAGATAAAATTTGAGCCATATAGACTCAAATGATGCATCAAGAGGACATACTTTTAAGTGAAATAAAAAGGACACAGATGTGTAAGTAAAGTATCATTTCTCTGGTATGAGAAACCAAAGGTGTAAATGAGTTCAAAAATGTATGATAGGTATTGTGAAATAGGAAGAAAATGTTCAAAAGGAATTGGGGAAAAGGAGGGCAAGAGAAAATAAAGAAGGGAAAGCAAATATTTGATGGTGAAAAATAAAAAGAAATAAACTGTATATAGAAGTGGCAGGTTATGGAGAGCGTAAGAGAGTGGAAAGAAATGAGAATTAAAATGTGGCATGGGATTTCAACTGCCACTGCACTGAATCTATATAGTAGTTGTGTGAGCATAGCCATTTTGACAGTATTGGTTCTTTCTACCCAGGAACAAGTGATGTCTTCACATTTTCTGGTATCTCCCTCAATCTTCTTTTCCAGAATGCTGTAGTTTTCGGAATAGAGGTCTTTCATCTTCTTTGTTACATTGATTCCTAGATATTTCTCTTTTTTTTTGGATGCTATTGTAAAAGGAATTGATTCCTCAATTTCCTCAATGAGTCTACTGTTTGTATATACAATGAAACGCTATTGATTTGTGAGCACTGACCTTGTATTCCTCTATACTACTAAATTTCCTGATTAGGTGTAGCAGTCTTTTGGTTGAGTTTTTAGGATCATCTATATATAGATTCAATGCAATCGTGACTGGAATTCCAACAGTGTATTTCACAGATCTAGAGAAAATAATACAAAAATTCATTGCCAGGCATGGTGGCTCATGCCTGTAATTCCAGCACTTGGGAGGCAGAGGCAGGAGAATTGCTGAGTTTGAGGCTTGCCTTGGCTACATAGTGAGCTCAGGGCCAGCCTGAACTACAAAGCGAGATTCTGTCTCAAAAAAAAAAAAAAAATTCATATGGAACCACAAAGCAACCTAGAGTAGCGAAAGCAATTCTGACCAAGAGGGACATGGCAGGGGTTATCAAGATCCCCAACTTGAAACTATACTACAAAGCCACTGTGATAAAAACAGCATGGTACTAACAAAGTGACAGACCCAAGGACTGGTGGCACATATTAGAAGATCCAGAAACAAACCCAAATAAACTAAGTCAACTCATGATTAACAAAGGAGCCAAATATCCTCAACAGAGGAAAGATAGCTTCTTTAACAGAGGTGCTGGAAAAATTTGGTTTCAACCTGCCAAAGACTGAAGCTAGATTTGTTTCTTTCACCATGCACTAAACTCAAATCAAAGTGGATTAGAGACCTAACAGAAACACTAAACCTGCTGCAAAACAGGTTAGGTAGAACTCTTGGAGACACTGGTTTAAGGAAAGACTTTATGAACAAAACCTCTATAGCACAGAATCAACAACTGGGATTTCATCTTATTAACAACATTTTGCACAGCATGAAAAATCCACCAGCAGAAACCCACCAGCAGAAAACACAACCAACAATATGGCTAAAATTTTTTACCAGAGGTTTCTCAGACAAAGGGCTACTGTATAGAGTACATAAAAAGCTTTTAAAAAAATACCCTCCTACAAATTTAAAGACCCAATTCAAAAATGGGCACGCGAAGAGGAAGAAGGAAAAGCAGTTAAAAAGCATGCGAAGAAATGCTCAGCATTGCTGGTCATTCCAGAGATGCAGATGAAAACGATACTGAGATTCCAGCTCACTCCACAAAGAATGGCTGCTATCAGAAATGAATTTGGGAGCTTCCTTTCAATTTCATTAAAGACTTTGAGAAGTATTGGCACTAACTATTCTTTAACCCAAATGCCCATCAACTGGAGACTGGACACATTTTTCTATAAAATGAAATATTATTCTTCCTTAAAGAATGACACATTTGAGTCATTTATACTCAAATGGATGTACCTTCAGGACATACTCTTAAGTGAAACAAATAGGTCACGGATGTGTAAATATCATATCTGTTCTCTGGTATGAGAAAATGAATTTGTTAATGGTTCTAGAATGTATGATGGTGATTGTGAGATAGAAAATATTCAAAGGGAAATGTGGTAGAGTGAGTAATGAGGGGTAAAGAAAAAATGAGATGGTAATAAAAAAGGGAAACAAAACTTATGCATTTGGGGGTGGGGGTTGGGGGTTGGTAGGGGAATGGGAAAAAATGAGAATTAAATTGTGTCATATACTGGTACAAATTCCCAATATCAAGTGTGATCATGATATGATGTGTATATACAATCTACCAATAAAGATAAAATTTTTTTAAAGAGTGAGTACTCTTTCCAATTTAACCAATAACAAATGTAGGTAAGGCTAAAGAGAAAAAGGAGCCTTTCTCTACTATTCATGGGAATATAGATTGGTGTAAGCACTGTGGAGATCAATATGGAGATTCCTCAAAAAACTAGGATTAGAGGCCCCATTTGACTCTAATTCCCTGCTCAGTATATACATGAAAAAAATAAAAAATTTGTATCACAGTGACATATGTGCACTCATGTTTATAACAGTTCAGTTTGTGATAGCTAAATCTCAGAAACAACCCAAATGACCATCAACTGGAGACTGGATTAATTAATATGTTTTTAAAAATAAAAATGGAATATCACTCTGCCATAAAGAAAGTTAAGTTTGAGTCATTTTTACTCAAATATACATACCTTGAGGACATACTTATAAGTGAAATAAATAGGTCACAGATGTGTAAATACTGTATCTTTTGCTGGTATGAAAAACTGAAGATGTAAGTTCTAGAGTGTATGAGAGATATTATAAAGTAGAAAATATTCAAAGGGAGGTAGGTATAAGTAGTTCTGAGTGACTTTGATTGTAATGTGTATATAAAATGTACCAGTAAAATCAATTAAAAATTTAAAAAGAAAATAAAATTGGTTCTTAGACCAGACAAAAAAAATTAAATGGAAGACACAAGTAATTTTGTGCTTAAAAAATATTTCATAGAATTTAGTAAATTTTAATATGGAAGTGTTCATCTACTGTTTTATTCAAATAGACAATTTATCAAATGTGCATACACATATATATCAACAAAGACATGACAATATGTTTGATGTTATTTTATGTGAGCTACAAACAAAAATAAAACAAATACTTCTATTCACTAGCCAGAGTGGCTTAAATTAAAAATATTAAGCTTTGGTGAGGTGCTGAATGCTTGGGAACACTACTATGTTGCTCTTGGTAAAATAAAATGCTATGAATTTTGGAAAAATAGCTTGATTTTTCTTTGGAAATGTGAATACAGACTTATTATGTGATTCGCTTATACTACCTCTACGTATTTACTAAGAAAATTTAAGATATAAGCCAAAGAAATATGTACATAAATATTTACAGCCCTTCTTCATAGATGCAAA
>PVIC010017850.1:25000-32269 GCA_004025085.1 Thryonomys swinderianus
TATATACTGGTACAAATTCTCAATGTGGAGTGTAATTGTGATGTGTACATATAATGTACCAATAAAGTGTCAAAAAACCCCACAAGTTTAAGTTTTTCAAAGGATAGAAATGACAAAACCTGGCATGTTCCATAGATATTTTTAAAGAATAATTGTTAAGTTGATAGGACTATCTTATATGATTTCTCAAAGATGCTTGAGAAATATTTAATAGATGGTTTATAAGGATTGAATGGCCTCATGGAACACAATTTCAATTGTGGAAACTTGGTAATTATATCTATATCTATATCTATATCTATATCTATATCTATATCTATATCTATATCTACCTACCTATCATCTATCTATCGATCTATTGATCTATCTATCTATCTATCTATCATCTATCATCTATGTATCTATAACTATCTATATGGTATATATATATATATATATATATATATATATACTCTTTTTTTTTTTTTTTTTTTTTTTTTTTTTTTTTTTTTTTTTTTTTTTTTTTTTTTTTTTTTGCGATACCTGGGATCCAACTTGGGCCCTTGTGCTTGCAAGGTAGGTGCAGTACCCCTTGAGCTAAATACCTGGCCTTCAACTTGGTAATAATTTAATGGGAAATGTACTTAAATGTACTTAAGCTTAAATAATGTTAAACTCAAACATAAATATTTATTAATATCTCATGATTTTTCTCCTCATATTAGAACTTACATTGAAAATTTAAGGAAATAGTGACAAAAATTCTATCTGAACAATATAGTTGTCAGAAGAAAAGGAAGCAAATACACATACATTTGAATAATCTGAAAGCTAGATATAAAGAAAGATACATAAATCATAAAATATGAACCTTCTAAGGAAAAAAAGCAGAACAGTTTAAAAATGTCATATTAAAATGTTGTCTATTATGTTGTTTTCTAGAATATAGAAGGGCTAACAACAGTAGACAGATCATTCAGACATTCTAGTGTAAACAATACAGTTCAAATAGGTCATGGTCTACGTGATAAATTTGCAGAGTATTAAAATAACCAATTCTGAGAAGATCTCCATTGTTAGTGAAGTGCCAGCTGAGAAATCACCACGTTCTCACTCTTCAAGGTACAAATACCAAAGTTTTCTATCTTCAAGTTTATGGAGATGTTTATCTAGAAGCACCAATGCACAAACCAGTCCTAATTATGAAGATTTTAGGTTACAAACCAAAATAACCTACCTCTGGAACAAATAAAAGTGGTAAGATACGGAAGTCATACGGACTTCATGAGTTAGGCAAAGGAGGAAGTAAGCAATAGAGAAAACCCTTGAGCATTTACAACTTACTGAGTGATGTCATGGGGTGAACTGTGTTCCCTTCAACTTTATATGGTGAGTCTGACACCCAGTACAACAAAACCTGATTATAATTGCAAATGGGGCATTTAAACAGGCAATGAAAACAAAATAAGTCTATTAGGGTGAGTCCTAATATAATCCAGGAGGTTACCTTGTAAGAAGGTGAAATCTGGACACACAAGAGACCTCACACAAGAGACCTCACATGTATATAGAACTTCTTTGCAAAGGGGCAGGAATGTGATCAGCTCCAAAGCCAAGGAGAGAGGCTTCAGAGGAAACCAATGCTGCTGCCACCCTGATCTTAGATTCAAGCCTCAAGAACTGTGGGGAGTAAAATTAACTTCTCTAGTTTAAAACAAAATACCCAGTCAGAAGTATTTAGCTATGGCAGTCATATCCATCTAATAGAAATATCTTCTGTGGCCCAAGCATTTTAGATCAATTAGCTCATTTACTCAATACAATCAAAATTCAATTATCCTTTTGAAGACAAGGTTGCAACTATATGGCTTGATACATGTTATAAATAAACTATGAATGAAAGCTATTTAACCAGATCTCCCCTTCAGTCTTTCCTAAATCTAATGTTTGACAGTGATCTTTACTCGCCCCAGATCTGCCTTTTCTTTTCACAGCTTTAACCTTAACTTTTTTTTTTCAATGTTCTTCATGAGGAAATTTAGACTTCATTACTGTAGGTATATATCTGCTCTAACATAGATCTTTAACTACCTCATTCAGTAGTATATTTTACTTTCAATTCCTAAGATAGTACTGATATGTCTACTGCTGGAGAACTACCATGAATTACAGAGTTTCTAGGATACACAGGACACAGCCACTGGTTGTTGAACTAGGCCCTTTCAGAGAAAGTAGACTCAGATGAAACTTAAAATGGAAAGGCTTTAGATGACTTGGGTTTATGTAAAGACATTGTATGTTGAGATTTGAGATTCACTCTAAGTATCACATTAAGAGAGCACAGATACCAAAGAATAACTATACTCTTTAATACTAAACTGTAAGCATACCAAAGTTGGAGTGTCATCTTTATTCTCAGTGTAGGCAAGAAATTGAAGTAAATGGCAAACTGTGTTCTCTAAGAATATTTTGGTAACCATTGTGTGGCACAGTATAGCTGGAAATACTTAATGAAATATAATGAGCAGAACAACAACTACATTTACAGAACAATAAATACTTCTTACACTTTTACATTGCATTTAAGCTGAGCATATTTCTTTACAGTTCAATGTGGGTTCAAGGGCTATATAAAAAATTTTTGCTAGTTGGGCAAATTTGAACTGGTCAATATCTTCAGATAAAAAACTTTTAAATATTTTGTGAGGTATTATGTCAGAGGAACTCCAATTTCTAGTTGGACTAATGGTATGAGAAGACTCACAGGAATATAAAAAGAATAATCAATGGACCCTGCAGAGCGACTAGCAAAAGTGTTAAGCTTTTAAGGCAGGACTGTTCTTTAAATCTTCTCAGCACTAGTAAAGTAAACTGTTTCATTAAAGTGAAAGATAGAACTTTCCAATTTACATGTGATCTGTTATATCATTCATAGCTATTTTGGGATATCAACTGACTCAAAATGTGTGTGTCAGACATTTTATGGCAGTAAATGAATTATAAAAAGATAAACATGACACGTGTCAAAACAATTATTAGTAAATTACTCCAAATTTTTAAAAACCTAAGCCTACAATCCCAAATTTCTTTTTAACATAGAGACAAAAATGAAATTTCACTCATTTATTCTCTTCTTTAACTGGTCATTTTAAAATTCAACCTTGTATTTTTAAGATTGTGATATTTTCGAATTCAAAGTGGTATCAATATATTTAAGAGCCAAAGATTTTGAAAAGATTTCTCTAGTGTGGTGTTCTTTCAGTTTTAGTGATGATTTAGGCATACCTATTTGAAGGTGAGTTTAAAATATCATTTCTGTTCTTTGTTATAAGAAACTGAAGATGTTAATGAGTTCTAGAATGTATGATAAATATTATGAAATAGAAAATATTCAATGGAAAATGTGGTGGAGGTGTGAGTAATGAGGGGTAAATAAAAATGTTATGGTAATAAAAAAGGGAAACAAAACTTACTTAAGGGGTTGGGGGTTGTGGGGTTGTGGGGTGGGTAGGGGAACAGAAAACAATGAGAATTAAATTGTGTCATATACTGGTACAAATTCCCAATATCGAGTATGATTACGATATGATGTGTGTATAAAATGTACTAATAAAGATAGAAAAATAAAAATAAGACAATGTATTTTGATGCTACCTAGGCTATCAAAACAAATAATCCAGGCAGCTGCAGGAATAGAATGGCAATAAATTATTTGTAAAATGTTGGGACAAAAAAATCCTGGAATTATTTTATGAATAAAGTAAATAAATAATAGTCATCAAGGTAAGAATAATAAGATAGTTGTAGGGCTGATACTGGTAATGTTCTAATGATCAAATCAATGCCTACATAATAAGTGGATGTCAGAAGTCATGTGTACATGGCCCTGCAATCAGTAGAGCTCCAACTGAATTCCATTTTACTCTAATTATCTTCCTCATTCTCTTTCTACAATACCTTGCTTATTTCTATCTAAGAAATCTCTTGAGATTCATAATAAGAAATATATTGCATGGTTGAGCATAAAAGTGTTTGTGACAAACATAACAATTCCATCTGTGTTAGGCAGTGGGAAAGTTACAACAATATGAACTTGTCTGTTTCCTACTACAGGTAGCAAAATCAAATGAAGGTTAGCATTTTGCTGGAAGGAGAAATGTCTAAGGGCAGACATTCACCTACCTCAATATTTTCTGTGTCAAAATAAATGAAGAGTTCATGATATAAGGATATAATAACATATAAATAATAAAAACCCAAGAAATCTTTAAAATGACATAGTACATCATTTATATCAAAATGGAATTAAAGATGTGTGTTCAGATTACATGTTTGATCAGTTATATTGGATAACATTTAAATTAAACATGTTGAATTCAGATTCAGAAGAAAAAGGTTTTGGTCTTGATTTGGCTGGTAATTTACTGAGTTAATTTGAATAATTAAATATTATTATTTAAGCTATAAATCATACTTATGATTACAATCACTAAAACAGTGCTTCTATGGTGGAAAAATTACAACGAGTTCTTATTACGTTGTCCAGGCTGGTCTAGAACTCCTGCTTAGGGTTATAAACGTGGGCCGCCTCACCTGGCTTCATAGTTTTGAGATACATGGTATTTGTAAGTATACTATATTTTAAACCAACTTTTCAATTGTACTATAAGTTTGGTTACAATAAATGAAGAAACTATTTTTGATGCAAACATTTTGCATGACTGTTCTACAACAGCAAAGGAGAATTTTAACACTGCTTTATTCTAGGTTGCATATCTGTGTCACACAGACCAGAGCAGAAGAAGCAGTATTCTTTTTTTTTTTTTTTTTTTTTTTTTGAGACAGGGTCTCACTTTGTAGTTCAGGCTGGCTCTGAGCTCACTTTGTAGCCTAGGCAAGCCTCGAACTCAGCAATCCTCCTGTCTCTGCCTCCTGAGTGCTGGGATTACAGGCATGAGCCACCACTCCCAGCACTGTGGTATGTGGTATTGATTGCTGGTGGGCGTGAGTCACTATGCCCAGCACTGTATGTGGTTACTGGGATCGAACTCAGGACCTTGTGTTTGCAAGGCAGGCGCCGGAACCACTGAGCTAAATCTCCAGCCCAGTAATCTTTTTTATTCCTCCCCATTGCTCCCTACTCCTTTGATTTCTTGGTTTCCTTCACATTTGCTCTATTTCCACTGTTTTGAATTTTTTTCACCCCCTTTCTTTCCTCTCTGTTGCTGTATTTCCCCTTTTGCATATGAAAAAGATTTCCTCATTTCCTATTATTTATTTTTCATGTTGCTCTTTACTTACGTATTTGATTTCTCATATAAAGGAAGTAAATTATATTTAAGTTCTGTGTTAAATAATTTTCACATAATATGGTATCAAAGTTCATTCATTCACCTACAAATGCTTCACTTATCTTTATTTTCAAATTCCTTAGTGTTTCCACTTATTCTTATGTTGGTTAATTCACTACATTTCAAAGTTAGTCAGTATTATTCTCTTTGACTTTGATGACCCTGAAAAATGCATTGAATGATTATCAAGGCTTTTGAATACATTTTTAAAAACATATACTATATTTGATATTTTGCCATTTTTGTGACCTTCATATTTCAAAAGTATTTTACATATATAACTTTTTCATCTGCCCCAGTTTTGTACCTCTCTCCTTTTCTCCTATTTTTAATAGAGTAGCCTTTCTTAAGCTATAATCAATTATCTGCTAAAGAGACTGACTATTCTTTGCCTAATAGGAAATTTGATGCCATTTTACTGTTTCTCTAGAATGGAAGCCAGAGACTGTTTTTTTGCAAAATGCAAAAATTGTACAACTGTCATGACAGCAATGAAAACATGGTCCAATTCTTTATATCAAGTTACTTATATTGCAACTAGAAGCCAAAAAATGAAAGCTTATAGCACACAGGTTGAAATGCTGAACAGCATGGATGTTAATGAGCCAGCTCTAAAACTCAGAAATGGACTGTTAGTATTATCCACACAAAATTAATTTCAGAATAAACAGCTTAGACATCACATGAAAATATAAGAACATATCCAATACAGAAGAGCCTCAGGGATATCGCCTAGACAGAAACTGCAATAAAAATGGGTGGAAGACCCAATCTCCTAATCATCTCTGGCATCAAAGTCTTACTACATTAATTCCTAACCTTTGGCCATTTCTATCTGAGAAAATTTCTAATGGAGTGCATGAGAGAGTAGAAGGGAAAATGGGTGGAAGTTTTTTCTTTCATTTGCTGGGAACAACTACTGAGCTAGAATAACATTTAATTGATTCCCTAGTGTTTAGGAGGCACACCTAAATCATTCACAGTTCAGTGGAATATTAACATATTTTATAAATAGATCATAGAAAACAGAATGTATCCTCATTTTTAGGTGTACATTACTGTAAATCTTACACAAATCTTGTTCATTATAATGTAAAATGTCCTACATGCTGTCTTAAAAAATATGTAATTCCTGTAGGGGAAAACAGAAAATCTATATGTAACTCAAGAAAGGAAACAAGTGGAAACTTTCATTTTCATCAAGGACTAAAGTTCAGTATGTTGTGAATTTCAGAATGTTGTGAAAATACTGAGACATATAACACTCAGGGTAAGATACAGTCGAAGAGATTCATAATATCTAAGTGGAGGGCCAATTGAAAACTCTAAACATTTATTTTACTTTAGGTAAGGCATCATGACAATTTAATAATGTACTATGGTCCTAAAATATTTTTCTGATGTTTTAATAATTCTTTAGTTAGATTCTAAAATTCAACTTATCAGCAAAATGTGGCTAAACAAACACATGCATTTTAACCTTAGCATACTTTGATGAGGCAGTTGAACAGGAAAATTAACCCTACTGCTAACTCTGGTCAGGCACTAGTAGCAACAAGCATTTTACAATCTTATAAACTGAAACACAGATAGGTAAAAATACTGCAACTACAAAAGAAAATTAACTGCAGACTGCTGAGATAAAACATTTTTAAATTGACATCATCAAAATATTACTTAGGAACTTTGACATAGGATCAATTATATCTGGAAAGCAAAATACAATTGGAATTCTAGCCAGAAGAGCCTTAAAATATAAGGTTTTAAAATCCCAGCATTCAGGAGGCAGATGCAGGCCAACTGCTGAGTCTGAGGCTTCCTTGGGCTATGTAGTAAGCTCAGGACCAGCCTGAACTACAGAGCAAGACTCTGTCTCAAAAAAAAAGGAAGAAGAAGAAGAAAGAAGAAGAAGAAGAAAGAAGAAGAAGAAGAAGAAGAA
>PVIC010017851.1:0-32406 GCA_004025085.1 Thryonomys swinderianus
TTTTTTTTTGCTTTTTGGAGACAGGGTCTTGCTTTGTAGTTCAGGCTGGCCCTGAGCTCACTATGGTGCCCAGGCAAGCCGCCGCGAACTCAGCAATCCTCCCGTCTCTGCCTCCCGAGTGCTGGGATTACAGGCGTGAGCCACCATGCCCAGCATTATATGTGGTAACTGGGGATCGAACTCAGGTCCTTACGCTTGCAAGGCAGGCGCCAGAACCACTGAGCTAACCCTCCGGCCCACCCTTCACTGTGTTTTAAAGTGATTATCTGTATCAGTTAGTTTTCCTGTTGCCAAACACAATACCTAATAGCCATATAAATGAGGAGAAATTTAATTTGGTTCATGTTTTAAGGGGATTCAGTCCATGGTCAGCTAGCTTCAAGATGGAAACATCATGGTGGAAGGGCATGGTGGGGCAAAGGTGCTTAGTTCATGGCATCTAGGAAGCAGAGTAGGGGCAAAGTACCAGAAAGGAAGGGGCTAGGGACCTGCTATAATATTCAAGGTACAGCTCCTGCCTGGGAAACCCAGTGGGCGGGTCTTATGAGCCCTGCAATTTGTGTTCTCCCAAAAGGGCCATGGGACACAGAATGACCTTTCAGCTGCCACAGAAGACAATGTCCAGGCCTTTGCAAGGGAGCTTCAGGCTACAAGGTGATAAAATTTGGGATGAGCGTATAAAATTGCAAATACAAATCATGTGTAGGGCATTGGATGGGTCAGGTCAGGACGGGGCCTCTGTAGAAGCCTCTGGCTATGGATCAACTCAGTCTCTTATTTTCAGACATACTATCAAGGGAGCATTCAACCCTCTTCCCACCAGACTGCACTTACAGCCCTGGGAGCCTTTTGCATTGAGGTGTAAATGCTGTTATCAGGCCCTTTCCATGGTGCAGGTATGGATGAAGCAAGAAAAGCAGAACCTAGGATGGCTGGCTTTAACCCTGAAGTGTGAAGCCTGACTCGGACCAGCAGTGTCACTTGATGTTCCCATCTGTTGAATGGGAATACTGGTTAAGGGAATAAGGAGGTGGAGACTCTAGCATACAGCCTGACATCTGTAAGTGCTAAAGAAATGCCTGTCCCCCCACTTCATTCCATGAGGGAAGGGAGGAACATCCTGAATGTTAGGTCTGAGGTGACCAATCTCAAACTTGACCATGTTCCCAAGGGTGGCCTCTACCTCTGGGCCCTGGGATGTCTTTCTTCCTCAAAGGCTGAGGAAATCTGGGCTGTGGTCTCTGGCCAGGACTGTGCTCAGATGGAAGGGTTTTCTTACCCTGCACATTGATAGCAGCCCCTCAGAATGCGATGTGTCCTCATATTTGCTAGCAATGCTGCCAGGAGGCCTCTGAGCTCATGAGGACAGGAGAGCCAGGCTGCCTCTGGTGTAAATGAGAATGCTGGGCCTCCTCAATCTGACAGGGTCTCTCATTCATGCAGAAAATGAGACATGATATCAAAAGCATACAGGGCTCAGAGGTATTAGGCAGCCTTTATGGACCTGTCAGATCCCATCCCAAGGGGCGGAGGAACAGCCTTTACCTGATCTCTGGAGTAACAGCCTGAGGATTCTGGTCCCTAGGCCTTGGCCAAGCTCCTCCTGGATACAGTAACAATGCGTTTTCTGAGTGGAGCGGGAATGTGAAGCTCTCGCGGGGGCTGCGGGGTGTGGAGGTCATCTGATAGCTGAGCCACCCTGCTGCTGTCATGAGCTCAGGTAAAAGCCCCTCTGAGCCTGAGGGCACGGTAGGCATCCCCCTGCTCTTGAGTGGGCTCACTCCTCAACCTGTCTGAGCCTGGCACAGCCCTGACATATGGGCCCTGCAGAAGACTCTGTGGGCCAGGACAAGAGCAAGGATTGCTTCATGGCTGGCTCCTCCATGCAGAACGTGGGGGATGCGCTGCCCAGAGATAGAATGACCTCTGCAGTTTCCATGAGTCCCCCAGCCTGACCAGCACTGTGACCCAGTGTACAGCCACATTCAGGGTGGGGACCTGCTATGGGCATCTCTGGGATGGGACTTGAGCTGCTTTCTCTTCATTATACAGCACTTGGCAGAAGAGCCAGAAGTCATGTGGTCCCAGATCTGTGCCTAAGATGGATGATCACACAGCGCAATGATTTCTATGAGCCTGCCTTTCTGTTGACTGGCTCTCGGCAGGAGCATTCACCATTTTAAAAAAATCATATATGCAAACAGATTCATGGATGAGGATTTCTGGAACTGCTTCAGAAAGTGACAGGCACAATGGGCTAAGTGGGTTCAAAGTATGTAGAGAGGTATTTGAGGGTGACTAAAGGCAAGTCTCTTACTGTAATAAATATTTTATTTCACCATTCATTGTACATTTCCATCACTCCCACATACACTTAAATTATGAAAAATAGCATACAGAAAAATATGCAAGGCATAAATTTGCACATGGACAATTTACTGTACACACCCACATGACTCTGCTTTACCAACATGTGAGTCTCCCTGGTGTTCCCTCCAGCCACCACCGCAGCCCTTATTCTGACTTTTTATAGAAGTCATTTCCTTCACCTTTCTCTTTTATTTTCTGTATCACTTGAACAGGTATCCCTCGGGCTGGAGACTTAGCTCAGTGGTTCTGGCACCTGCCTAGCAAGTGGAAGGTCCCTGGTTTGATTCCCGGTAACCACATACAGCAATACTGGGTGCGGTGGCCACACCCACTAGCAGTCAGTACCATACACCACAATGCCGGGTGTGGTGGCTCATGCATAATTCCAGCACTTGAGAGGCAGAGGCTGGAGGATTGCTGAGTTTGAGGCTAGTCTGAGCTACATAGTGAGCTCAGGGCCAGCCTGAACTACAAAGCGAGACTCTGTCTCACCAAAGAAAAAAAAGAAAAGTATCCCTTTTAAACTTTATGTAACTTGAATCAAGTATGGACTCAGCCATATCTGATATTTTTCACTTATCAGTGCATTTGTAAGATCCATCCAGACTGTCAGATGCAGCAGCAGTTTATTTTCATGGATTACAATATT
The DNA here is from genome assembly GCA_004025085.1 of Thryonomys swinderianus. Lineage (NCBI taxonomy): Eukaryota > Metazoa > Chordata > Mammalia > Rodentia > Thryonomyidae > Thryonomys > Thryonomys swinderianus. Next base: position 3,020 of record PVIC010017851.1, read on the forward strand.
TTGTTATATGACATTTCCATTGTTTACTCATCCATTCTTTTATTTTTATTTTTTTATTTTTTTTTTTTTCTTTTTTGAGACAGGGTCTCGCTTTGTAGTTCAGGCTGGCCCTGAGCTCACTATGGTGCCCAGGCAAGCCGCCGCAAACTCAGCAATCCTCCTGTCTCTGCCTCCCTAGTGCTGGGATTACAGGCGTGAGCCACCACGTCCGGCATTGTGGTATGCGGTGTTGATTGTTGGTGGGCGTGTCTCCAGCCCAGCATTATATGTGGTCACCGGGGATTGAACTCAGGACCTTGCGCTTGCGAGGCTGGCGCCGGAACCACTGAGCTAACCCTCCGGCCCCTCATCCATTCTTTTATTGATGGGCTTTAGGGTGTCGCCAGGTCAGCACTTTGGGGATGCTGTTGCCTTGAACATTCTTATATATTATATTCTTATATGTTTATATATTCTTTTTATATATTTATATATTCTTACATATTTCTAGTGCTGCTATTGAAGTGAAATGTCAAGGCAAAAAATGAGTGTTCATTTGACTGTAGTGGACACAAGCCAAATGCTTGCTAAAGTCATTGTACCTGTTATACTCCTCTCAGTAGTGTGCAAGAGGTTCATTTCCTACTTATCTTCACCAATATTTTGTATTGTTAATTCTTCTAGCTCTAGTGATTCTAGTAGATGTGTAGGGATATTCCAGACACATTTTAAAATGCTGTACTTGTTCTGATGAAGCATAAATTAGTGTTCATCAAGTAGATAAAACTCTATAGCATTAATGATAGTTACTACAAAACTTAACCATTGTCCAGATTCTGGGCACACTGTATACACCTGTCCCTTTGAAACACACAAACAGACAACTGTTTCTCCCAGGCTGAGTGCTCTACAACTTGCACACTCTGGTCTCCAGATGTGGTCTGTGTGAAGCCCATGTCAAGTGTTTAAATGCCCATGTGCACCAGGGCACAACAGCCTTGCTCCCTGGGCTCCCCTGCTGCCTTTCGCCCTCATCCTGGCTCTTCCTGTTGCTTTACCATCTTATTGCTGTGCATTACTCAATATTTTGGGTGCTTTTGGTGAACATAGCTGGCACTTCCTGGGCATTTCTCTTCAACTGCAGGAGGGGACATGGTTGTTAATCTCATTATTTCAACTTGATAGCCACAGGAGCTATCTGCAGGATTAGTGAAGCACGCTTACAGGTGTGTCCAGGTGGGTCATGGTGATGTCTATTTGGGCCACAAAACCCTAGCTCTCTCTCTTTGGCACTGTGACCCCGCTCTAGCCACCATAAGCTAAGCATCTTTGTGCTACTAAACCTTTCTCCCATGATGTTTCTGTGCTGAAGCCAATGGACCACAGGCTGATTCCTCGGAAACTGAGCCACATTAACCCTCTCCTCTTTTCAGTTGTGGGTGTCAGGTATTATGTTTCAGAGGTGGGAAAAGTGAGTGGTACAGGGGATGTTGGGGACCTTGAAGGAGGTGGTACATGTGAGCCTGGGGAGAGCGGCTGGCATAGACCAAGTACTCAGCTACCAGGAGAGATGAGCAGGGCACATGACCCCAGGTATAAGCACCTCCTTAACATTTCAGCAGTGTGCGCCTGCTTTCCTTGTCTGCACCAGGCCTTGCTCGGCTTTGATCCTGCTCTTGTCAGAACTCTGGCTCTCTGACTGGCTGCCTCTACTTCCGTGGACTCTTCTAGTCAATGCTTTCCAAATGGTACCTTCTGAAACTTCAAGGGGATTGGAAAAGCAATTTGGTGGTCTTTTTACCCAACATCTATCAAAAATGAAGTAGAATAGAACGGGAAAAAGTTCATCCTACCTATTAGTTGACTAATGTTTCAGCTATATCAATGCATATGTTCATAGCTGAAATGCATTTCTCCTAGGGTGACAATATAAAGGAGTTTTGAAAAGTATTGCTTTGTCACTTGAGCCAACAGTGATACCCACAATATCACCTGCTTTCTTTGCTGATTCCTGCACCTGCCAACTTGGTATTGCCTTCTGGCATCCTCGCCAAGCACCTTGGTCCCCAACAACCTGTCCTGCCCCAAGGAGGGGCCAACTCCTCTTCCTTTGTGTCCCTGCCAGTCCTCAGACAGGACACCATGGTGCAACATTGTTGCTGGAATTACCTGCACTGCTTACTTTGGCCCTAATTTGTGTTCTACTGGGGTCTGGCCCAGGCTAGATCACCTGTGCTTTCCATGCCTCAGTTACTTCTATAGTAAAATGGAGATATTATCTCCTCTCTCTGGCCTGCTGTAAGGATGAGACAAGTGAGTACATGAGGGAATTTAGACCAGCCCATGGCGGGTTCAAAGCCAGTGCTGGCAATGATTTCCTTTACAGCTTTGGTCACGGCACATTGGGCATTTCTTTGCTTTTCAATGATTTGTTTTCCTGTTTAACTACCATCCTATTCTGTGATTTATCTGGTGGGTGTGTCTGCTTAGTGTTTGCTGCTATAGTTCCAAGCCCTGTGCCCTGTGCTCTGTGCACAGCAGGTATAGCCTAAGCCTTAGCTTCCTGCTTTGAGTGTGAAGGGACCTATGTCTGCCTTTCCGGCAAGATTCATTGGCATTTATATGTCTACCTTGGGCCTCTCAGCATGTAGATGAAGATCAAACCCTCTGCAGGCCGAGGAGCACCTCTGAAAGGGGAGGGTGGGGCAAGAACACTGGCTTCTAAGGCCTTGTTTTTCCATTTCTGTGACTGCCACTTTTTCTGTGCAGCTGGCTGATGAGGGAGGGCTGTTTCTGTGCCTAACCAAGGACCTGGACCTGTGGCGGTGAATCCAAGCCACACATTACGCAGTCAGCTGTCCCTTATCTTTGAGAACTCTAAAAGGTTTGCCACCACTCACCTAGACCCTTCCCATCTTGTGACTCTGCGCCCCCTTGGACTTTGTCCTCAAGTACATGATCAAAATCAAATAACTTCCATGATTGTATAAAAATGGAGATGAAAGAGGAAGATCATAGTAAGGGCTTACCCCTGGAGTTGAGAAATTATCTCACAGTTGTATGCATCGTTTGCAATGCCATCCCACTGATTTAAATATAATCACAAGGCCAGACTAGCTGCAAAGGAGCTGGCAACTGTGGGTTCAGCTCTAACTGACTGTCTTTGTATGGGGAAGAAGGGTTTGCCATTGGGAAGATGGCGAACTGTCTTACTACCAGTGGCTCTGTCAGGTGACTCTGATGAAGACTCAGACAATGTGTGTGATGTGCAAAGCATAGGGCCTGATACACAGTCTGTTCTAGAGAAACGTGAACTATTATTTAATCATTTCAAAGGAATTCTTTGAGGATGAAGGTTATAATAATGTGATCAGAGTGCACACTCTGTTAGTCTTTTGGTGAGGCAAGGTAGTATGGAAAAAATAAAAAGTCCCAGCCACAAATGTTTGGGCAAGACTAAGAATGTGTGTATCCTTGAAGGCAGAGCCAAGCGTGGAACGTGCTACGTGCTGTGCATGTTTACAGTGAGAGCGTTAGAAAAAGTATAGATTCTTCCCTCACAGGCCGCCTACGATATGGGACTTGGCAATGGCAGGAGCTGTTGTGACGAACGTCGGGCAGTAACCTGTGCCTCGGCTCTCATGCTGCTGGCAGGTTCCGCTTGTCACAGTCAGACAAAGAAATGCTCAGGAGGAGAACAGAGCAAGCCAGCAAGACAGGCGGCGCCTGTGTGTACTTTGTTGAGTGTCACAATCGCACAGATCACCTCCCATTCTGAGTTTCATGTTTGTCTATGTGCAAACTAGAGACCAAGGCAATACTTCCGCTCTGGGGTGGCTGTGAAGCTGGAGCCAAATTATGGGTGTGCTGTAAACTCTGCAGGCTCTGCAGATGTGAGGAATTAGGGTAATTAACTAAAAATGGGGAAATCCATCACCAGCAGTCAGGTGTGTCCCCCAGCCCCGCGGGGGCTCATGTGGTGGTGGGTGGAACCTGCATACCTGTCCAGGAGAAATGCCTTCCGTCCCCTCCGGGAGTAGCCACAGAGCTGTCGGCCTTAATCAGCACCTCCTTCTGGAAGCCGCTTCCTTCGTGTCACAAACTTGGCGTGGTTCAAACCTCTGCTTCAAGAGTTATTTTCTTTGGGATTCATAAATCCTCTTTTACCCAGAGGAGACAGAAAGCTTCATGTTTCTTTCCACCTGGAAATCACCGTGGTTCTAAGACAGTCCTTATTTCTCTGCTGCGTTTGTAGACACACCCTTCCATTTTCCAGGTAACATTCATTACAGGTAATTGGCATCACAAAATTTGAGCAGTCAGCAGGAAGAAAGGAAATCTGTGCCAAATTCAGCAGGGCCAGATTGCTGGGGTAGTGATAAGCTGGGGGGGACAGCCCTGAGTGCAAGTCCCAGCCCTGCCACCTCACTTCAGGTGTCCTTGCAGAGCACGAATAAAAGAACATTCTGGAAGAGCCACATCCAGGGACCATGTTTGAGGCTAGGTGTGAGGACACTATCACTAAGACTTAAACTGACACAGTAGGTGTTGCTGACATTTTTCCTTTTCTGGCTATTGGACATAGTAACACAGATTTTTGTTATGGTAGCAGTCATCCACCAACACCTTTGGTGGTCATCGCTGGGTCGGGGTGAGGACTATGTGTAGATTGTCCCAGTGGCCCCAGAAAGGGTATGGATGTCAGCATTTCACAGGCAAGAGAGCATGAGCTTTTACCAACAGTAGAAAGCAGAGCTCATGTGGCTCCATAGCTAGACATGAGGTATAGGGAGCTGGGGAAGGAAGCCATCTGCCTTAGATTGCTTTTATGTAGTGCCATGTTTCTTGGAGAGATCTTCCCAAGCCTGTTATCTTTGGGCTGGCTACCCTTCTGAGATTCATCTTGCCCAGGGATGAAGTGTTGGGGTCTCTGAAAGTCTGGGCATTCATGGTTCAGCTCCTCTGGATTTTTGCATCAGGTCATGGGTTTTCTAGAGTCCATAGCCCACAGAAACCACCAACTCTTCACCTTTTTGTATTCAAGGACCTACTGTACATTAAACTATTTGAAATATTTTAAATATCTTTTTAGTATTTTAATTGGAAAAGCAAAAATGGTTTAAAATTGCTCTTAGTTCAATAATATATGGAAATAGGCATGTATGTCATTCATTAAAATGTCTATGCAAATGATAATAATGGTATGTAGGTAATAGATAACTCACAGAGGAATATAAGTGGGCAATAAGTATATGAAAAGATAATCAATCTTACTAGTAATCAGGAAAATGCAAATTAAAACAACATTGGAACATTAATTCACTCATCAGTTAAGCAAAAATGAAAAGTATGATAGTATCTAATGATGGCCAGAGAGTACAGAAATGTTTATCTATATTCATGGGAGTACAAAGCAATGCCACCAGTCTGGAGGGGGAATTAAAACATTGTACACACACACTGGGTCTATCACCTTCACTTTTTCACATCTCTTCCAGTCTACAAGGTGAAGTGTGCATTGATTCACTATACAAAATAGCCATAATTTTGGAAATAAGTCCAATGTCTGTCCAGGAAAGGATGTTTACCCAAGCAGGAATGCTCCCACAATGCACTGTGTTCAGTCATTAAAATGAATTTGTAGATCAATGTATACCAAAGAACAAAGATCTCCAGGATGTATCCTGAGTCAGACACATGACGCCAGGTGCCAGCCACATTGAGTGAGTTCCACCTGTCTCCAGGCTGCTGTGCTGATCCAGGAGCCTGGTTGCATGGCTGTCAAATGGGGGTGGAAGCTCACCTCCTGCAGGTGCTCAGTGACTGTATTTGAGAGTATACCAAGGCAAAGCCATCCCTGGGCACATGGGTACCTTTACCGCTCAGTTTTTAACTCTGGGCCTCATCACACTGAGAAGTGCTGCTTCCCCTCTCTTTCTCCTCTCTCCACTCAGGCGCACTTCCGCTGTGATCCTGTGGTTTCCTCTGTTTCTTCCCTGTGTATCTCTTTCCCTATTCTGACTCTCCTGGGAGTTTCATCAGTAAGATCCTTATCCACCCTGTCTTGTGTGGCTCACATCTTGGCAGGTGGGGGCTCACACACAATGTGAATGCAGTGGTTGTCCACTTTCAGTGTGCGCCCAAGGTACTCAGGGGACTTGTGAGAACAGAGATTGCTGGGCCCACACCACGAGGTCTAGCTGTTGGAGCCTGGGAATTTGCATGTTGATAAATTTTCAGTGATACTGATGGCAAAGGGACACATCCAAGAACTCTGTTAATGTATAACACACACAGTTCTTAACATCATTACAGGTTTGCTTCTGCATGTAAACATGGAAAGCCACTGGGAAGCACCCCAGCAAAGTGATGCAGTGTGCTTCTCTGGGAGGGCCCCATGGTAAGGCAGTGAAAAGCAGAGACTCTGAAGTCACAAAGTATGCGTTCAAATCCTGGCTTTTTAGCTAACTATAGGGCCACAGGTAAGTTCTGAACCTCCCTGTCCCTTAAATTTCTCACTCATACAATGTTGATAATAACAGTAGCAATCTCTGGCAGTGCCTGGAAGTAATGCCTAGAAAGCATTTAGAAATATGTATGGGAGAGAGTAAGTATAATTATTGTTTAAATTGACATAAAGGCAAAGAGGTCTTTTCCTAAGTTTTTGCAAGAAGGATTAGCATTATATTACTTATGTAGTTAAAATTTTTGTACAACTACATAGAGAGAATGAATTCTGCTGTTCTCTTGCATAATAGTTAATAATAAGGCATTAAATATTTCACATTTAATAGCTGGAATAAATATTAAATAGCTGGAAGACAAGATACTGAGTTTTTGCCACAAGCAAATGATAAATGTCTGAATGCTAATTACTCTCATTTTTATCACATGATGTATACATGTGTTGTAACATTGTAGTGTATCTCATAAATATGTATAACTATTGTGTAAATAAAATTTTAAAGTTTTCAAATATAAAACAATGTAGTTGTGCATATGTGTGTGTTTCAAACATGTTCTGCATTCTGTTGGAAGATGTTAGGTGAACACATGATGACTGAGATCGCATGCAAAATCTTTGCCTACCTTTCCCCAAACTGACAAACTGTGACTCTTTAAACAAGATAGCTACCCCTGCTTTTCAGAGGTAAATGTATCTCAGGTAGGAATCTACTCCATGCGGCCCAGTCCCTATAAAGTTACAGTCAAAGAAGTCCAATTTCACATTCGCTGAAACAAATTAAAAAGGAATTCCAAACTTGGCATCTGTTGTCTCGACAAGAGTTCTCAGAGTGTCCCTTTCTCTTCTTCCTCCTGTCTCCCTTAGCCACAGTTGCTCCGTTTCCACATTCTGCAGCCTACCTCATTGCTTTTCACCTGGTAACTAGGTCTTGTCTACACCTTTCCCCTGAGTTCTTTGAGATCAATATGAATTTGATCTGCATGGATTCTTTTTCTTTAAGTTACTTCCCCACTGCCTGAAACAGCACATACACCTAAGAGGAGAACCCGGGAAGAAAGCTGTGTCCATCTTTCCCTTCCCTGCTTCTCAGCAGCTTTCCAGAACGGCATCACAGAGAGCCCAGGAAAGGCTGGGAGCGCTTGGCTACCGGCAGTGTAGACTGCTGTCACAGTGGATTCGTCAAGAAAGCAGTTTAATTAAGGCGGAGTGTTAACAAGCCTCCTGCTCTTAAAGCAGGCCATTACTACTATAAAAGGTTCCTTTTCCCTGGGCACATAATCCTATTTCCACAGTAAGCAATTCCCCATGAAACCTTCCTACATCAGGCAGATTATCGAGTAAATCGTGTCCTACTTAGCAAGAGAAGGTGACAGCAGAAATTGGGAGCAGTGAGAAGTGAGAACAACCTCCTTTTTTGATTTGTTTAATTTCCCAAGTTTTTTCGTACATATATTTATTTAGTATTATTTAGTATTGACTTTTTGGAGCCTGAGCTAAGAAATAAATACAGGCTTTTATTTTTGTTACACCATCTCTGAAGTAGTAGTTATTTCCATTTTCAAATGAGTTAACCAAGGCTTAAGGAAGTCACAGAAAACCTTACTTAAAGTCATTTGACTTGTACCTGGCTGAGTGCCTGTGATCTTTTCAGTGTCTCTTTTATGGAACTAAGAAAGAGTAAAGCTGTTTTGAGGACTAAGGAAATGGCAAAACAAACTCAGCTCTGCCCTATCTGGAGAAGAATAGAGAGTTTCTTACTATCCCTCAGCTTCAATTTCTCATTTGCAGATAGGACTGTAAATATGTAGGCGGAAGGACTTTAGTGTCTATTAAATTAAATTATAGGCATGAAAGTATTTCATTTGCCCCCTGACCACTTGTAGGTGAACTGTAAGCCTTACAGTATATGGGTTAAGTTTTATCACAGAAAGCCATGAACAGCAGGATTATAGTTGATTCATAGATTATCACTTATTATTCACCACAATCCACTTTTTGCTTATTGTGTTGTATTTCAGCTACTGTAGAACTAGAAGAAATACTGAGTTACACTTGCTAGATTCTTTGGCAATTAAGAAACCTGGATGTGACTTGAATTTTGCCAAGTAGGTGTGCCATGCAAATCTTGCAAGTGAGATGAGCGGGAGACTTTGGCGGTCACAGGAGGATCAGACGTGTGGGCCAGCAGGGTGTAGGTATGAGCACTGGGAGCTGGTTGGGGAGCCTATTGGTCAGCATCATAGCTGTGATGAGTGGGCCACAAAGACTTGGTGCCACAGTAAAAAACATATGGTCAGGTTGCTACTTCTCCTACAAGGTAGTCCCATGGCTATGATATTTCTTGAAGCACTTAAATCCAGCTTCTTCAGTCTTGCTCAGATGCTATGAGGTACATAATCCTGAGTCTTTTTTCTGCTCAAACTGACTAGATTCTGTTGCCCTAAAATAATAGTCTAAGATGATCATAATGTCAGAAACATTTACAAATTCAGAAGTCGAGTTGTAATTTTGCAAAACAGTAAGGAAACCTATCATTCGAAACTACAAGCCATATCTGTGGCTAACACTTGGGACTGTTCTAATTACTGCTTAAATAGAAAACCAAAGTAGAATATTTGGAGAAGCATACCAGCGATTCTACATAGCAGAGAGATAGCATTGAGCAAGCTAGAGATATAATAGGTTATATAGTCAGAAAGACACAGGTCCTAGGTTTGCCACATGTTTGGTGGTGCTGGCCAAGGCCAGAATATCGACATAGTTTAATTTATTTTGTGGTGAGAGTTAAACGAGACAGCATATGGGAATGGGGTGTCACAAGACAAACGCCCCATGTGTGATGGATCCGGATCCCTGTTCATGTCTTCCTCTCATTGATTTCAGTAAGCAGAGATATCTAATACAACCCATCATTAAATTGTAAAATACTGTATGCAAGCTGAAGTTTGGAATGTCAAGATGTATTTAATGGGAAAACCCACCAGGGGTTTCTCTGTGTCCCAGGTCCCTCCCTAGCCTTCACGTCTCTCATTCTGTCTTGTGTAGTCTTCTAGTCTTCCAGGTTTCTGCTTTGCTTTTTGCCTCCATTCAGACCCCCACCTCTGCAACTGTTACCTTTGATGATTAGTTTCCATTGTGTCCTCAACTCTGATGGGACACTGCCTTCGGTGGCCGATGCCACTTCTGCCTCAGAATGGGCCAGAGGATACTTTCTCTAAATTACCATGAGGTAGAGAACACTAATTTTCTTATGATGTGTAGTTTTCTTAACACACTGAAGGACTATATTTCCAAGCTTCCTTTGCATTTAGCTGTGGTCATATAATTAAGTCCTGGTCCTTAACATAAAAGAAAATCTTTTGGGAAATCTCCTCTGGAGGAGGGATATTCCCTTTCCTTTGTGCAGGCTGGAGCAGATGTGATGGCCAGAGCTGTGGCAGCCATTTGGGACTGTGGGGTAGAAGGGCAGTATTGGACAGAGACACAGTCTGTGAAGCCTGAATGTGCTGTAGCAGTTTTTGACTCCTGACCTATAGACCTCGTTTATCAGAAATAAAAATAGATCTTAAATCATGGGTGCTTTTAGCTTCTTGTTGCTAACAGTTGAATTTAATCCTAATTGATACATAAACAGAAACCCCAGCATGTTACAAAGTAAAAGGCCCCCATGCCAGAAATCTGGAGGTAGGATTTTGTCTCTCTTCGTTTCATCTAAGAATCCCAGGCCTCACCTTGTCCTCTGTTTCCAGTCTATCAGTGGGGCAGGTAAATGGTCCTTGATTTATATTTTGATGACAGAAGTCTTAAGAATGTTGCTTAAAACTATGTATTATTCCCTCAAAAATACAAATATGTAAAGTTTTTCAGCCTATCAGGAGAGTCCTGGAGGCCTTGGGAGCTAGTCAATACCTAGGGTCTGGAGCACCTGGAGATAAGAATCATAATTTGAGATGATCTTTCAGCTTTAGAATTAGACCAATGCTCTCAGGATTTTTGGCTTTAGATTGGTTTAAAAATACTTTTCCATTGTTTTCAACTAGGAACAAAGCAGAACGCATTTGAAAAAAAAAAAACCCCACCCCAAACCTCCCAACAGGGTACATTTCTAGATATATATGCTGTGTCTGCATAGTCTAGATCTGTGTGTCTAAACATATATGCACATAAATATATATATGCATCGTATGTGTTTGTACATACATATACATAAGCGATGTAAGGATTCTATGCCTAGGTAAGAGTGGGGTTATTTTCTGCTCCACAGAAACTAGACAAGCACGAGATAGACAGGAGGCCTCCTGCAGCTGGGAGTCTGAAACGGTCCTCATCATCGTGTTAGTCCCAGTCCTTAAATCTTCAGGCCGACTCCTAATTGGCACCTTTCTGGCTAAACCAGGAGGCCACAGAGCAAATGGGTTACATAAGCTGAATGACCCCTTGCATAAATCTCCCACTTTGGTTCTGGGTGTGCGGAGGAAAGAGTGATGTCTGGTGTAGCCGCAGCCTGTACTATATTTCTTCCTTAGATAAACAGAGGTAAATCTCGGTCATTGTCCCTGCAAGGTATTTCTAACAACTCCATTCTTGAGTTAAGTGAACTCTGAAGGTAAACAGAGGAAGAAACAGAGAAGGTCAAGGGTAGGTGACTTAGGTGACCTTGTTTTGCCACTGGGAGGTTGCTCAGATTTGGCAAAACTCTATCTCCCTTGTTCAGTTAGCTGTTTCTATGTCGGCACAAATGAGCCTTAGGGGGGGGAAAAAAAAGCTGAGTAAGAAGCTTGGCTATATTCTTAGACTCAAGTTTTCCACGGGTTAGTTTAGCTATAAATTAACCAGTCTGCAAAATATATAAATAAATGGGTTGCTTTGTTCCTAGCGATATCCAGTAGGGCTCTGGCTGCTCGTTGTGAAGCCTAGTGGCCATTCTCCTGCCCAGTGCTTTTATAAATACTAATCAGTGACATATTGAGAAAAATTGTACCTACAAAAGCGACGTCTTCTTCCATGCAAATCAGGCCCCAATTCCCCACAGATAAGGATCTTTTTGATGGAACACATGCAAAATCTCCAGCTCTTAATTCTGTCATTAGTATTCCAGGCAGATGGCTGCCAAATAACAGAGAAAACTGTCTGAATTGCTGTGTCTGAAACCTAATATTGATTTGTTTAATAGTGTCAGGAAGTCAAAATTCACAAATCTCCTGTCGATTGTTTATGAGGCAGTTAGCAGAGAATTGGTTGCCCCTGCTTAATTAATAACTCATTACTGAAATTTGATTATATGCTTGAATGCTTTAAATGGGCTCTAACACAGTGTCTGCAGAGTGCTTTAGCAGCAAGGTAAGGCGGCGCGGGAAGCTGCCCTGTTTAGGCTTCTGCCATGAGAATTTCCTCAAAGGCAGATGACGTAGGCCTCTTCTGACCTTCTTCCCAGGGTCAGCCTCCCCGGGTCAGTATTCTTGCTTAAAAGGTGTTCTTGGGTCCTGTGGACCGAGGAGGGTAGGGTGTAAGACTTGAGATGGAGCTGGTTCTAGAAAAAGCTCCGGCTATTGACATAGATCCATCAGTCATTTGGAAGAGACCGTGACATGTCTGTGCGCACAGCCTGGAGTCCAGGGCTCTGAGGGAGAGGAGTAGCTTGTGGGGAGATGGAAGACCCTCCGTCCCTCAATTGTTATTGCTCTAAAAAACAAAAGCTCAGTGTAAATAATTGTGTGGGCAGACAGGGTGGCAGGATCTGAGCCCAGGAGGTCCTGGAACTGCCTCAGTCTGGACTCTGAGCCTGGAGGCTGGGGAGGGCATTTCTCCACATGACGTACAGTCAGAGACAGACAAGGAAAGATCGGGGCCCAGGTAAAGGCCACACGGGGAAAAAAAAAGTGTCTCTGCCATGTCTCTGCATTAACTAATGCTTGGGAGAGACCCGCCCTGGAGGGTGGGCCGGGGCATGCAAGCCAGGGCAGCTTTCTCCCAGGACCTGTGATATGGGTGTCCCTCAGGACCCTCAGAGATGAACAGGGGACTGTGTTATAGGCAGGGTCCCCTCCCCTGCTTCCTCTGTCTATCTCACCAGTGAGATGTCAGTAGAGTAGACGTTGGCCAAACCGGAAGGTCCAGGTAACTCAGATCCCTTAAGTTTTCATTTTAAATGCAAGCAGGAGGAGAAAGAAGCAGAGTGGACAGAGTTGTGCCCCCTTTCTGGATGCTGCATGGGAAGCTGGGGGCTGAAGGCACTTCTGTGTGAGCAGGACAGCCCAGGTTCCCAGGTCAGTCCAGAGCTCCCTTAGTGCCTGTGCAGGGGCTGGGTGACTCATTAGCCACATATGGTGCTTGCCAGGCTGCAGGGGTGTGACTGGAGTGCAGCCGGCCATTGAAGTCGATGCCCAGGCCAAACAGGACATGCCATGCCAGCCAGTGAACTGGCTGCCACTAGGGTCCTATTACATTATTTTAGAGCAGTGCTACTCTGGAAAAAATGAAGTGTACACTAAATTCCAAAGAGCTGACTCCCAAGTGAGCTTTTGGGAGCAGTCTTTTGTCAGAGGGCAGCCTTGGTGGCAGGCTCACCCTAGCTATCCAAAAGCCACCTGGGTCCGTCGGGCACGGCAGGTCCCAGAGGTCATGGGCGGTAGCCGGCCTGCCTGAGGAGCTTGTGAACGGTGGCTCTGCTCCCCAAAGAGTGAAGGGCGACCAAAGGCAGCGCAAGGAAAGCCGCGCAGGACAGACACGCACAGTATGGCCACAGGACTTCAGGGGCGCAGAGGTCACTGCCCACTGGAAGGGCCGGGGAGGGCTTCAACCAGAATGGGGCCTTGAGTGTCGGGTCAAATTTCAGGGGTGGCCGGTGCATTCCAGGCAGGGCCAGGAGCAGGCTGGTCAAAGGTAGGTTTCTGGGCAGCAACTGGCCTGGCTGGCTGGAAAGCAGGGTAATATGACCGGCCGTCTCCTGCCTGTGGTCTTAATTGAACCAGTCAAGCTTTCAAAATGAACAGTTGATCATTTGATTAAGAAAGGCCTTTGACTCTTTCAAGACCCACAGAGACTGATTTTTATCAAAGGAGACCAAAACGGTTTGCATGGAGAAATGCCAGCCAGACTGGTCTGGGGACCCTGCCTGGCCCCGGGGCTTGGGTTGAAGTTGTGATTTCTCAGCCCAGGGGCCACCTCTCAGGTGGGCACTCAGGGCAAAGGATGGAAATTCCTGCCCAGTTTAGGTTGGGCGAGTCTCCCAGCAGCACTCACTGCGGCAGGTGACCGGGCTTTCTCGGGCCCTGCTGCGAAGATACACCCTGGCTTCTCTGTAGCTGGAATGTCTGCAGCCCCTTCCCTCCTTCCCCAGCTCTGAGCAAGTGTGCGGGTGTGTCTGCCATGGGGCGATTTGTCAATGTGCTATTAAGGATTTTCGGTGATACAAAAAAAAAATAGAGTTAACTTTTTTTTTAAAGTCTAATTTATTATGCTTGATTACGCAGCTGGAATGGGAAGGTAGCTGCTGTTTGTAGTTAAATAACTCCTCACAATTTCTTAAAGAAATGATCTTCAAAGCTTTAACGGGTCAGTGGCTCAAGTACAAAGGAAAGATTGATTTTCATCCTCCCACCCTTTGTTCCCAGAGTTTAAAACAGACACGTTTGGGTAAATTAGTTTGTCTATGTTATTAATGGAAGAAGTTATTAAACTCCCATAAATATAGGGTGGTATCTTGCTTAAAATGCCAAATTTGTTTTAAGGGAGAAAAAGTCAGAGAGAAAATGTGGAAAAGCTCAGAAGGGTCTGTGGGTTGTTATTATTTCATTTCTAGATGTGAACTTGGATCGGTGGGCTTGAGAGAGGGTCTGCTGTCTGTGTCCCCCAAATGGTGGGATACATACCTGGGGACCCCCAAACCCAATGTGGGTTTAATCAGAAGCTTCCCAGGCAGGATTGGAGGGGGCAGGATAGGAGTGGGCAGGAGGGCACAGGGAACATTTTCTTTCCATGACAAAGAGATGGCACCAACTCTTCAGCTCTTAATCCTGAGGGTTGGTGCTCATTTGATAGCTGGGTGTGAAATTTGTGCTCAGCTCAGGTGCCATTATGGGGAAGGGGACCCGAAGGGGCACACACAGGACCCCTGGGGGTGATGCCAACCAAGACTGGAGACGCGGATTGTGGAGGATGGGGCACCCAAGTAGAAATACAGAAACACACTTGGGAAGTAAAGAAAAGCTGAAGGAAGAAAACCCAAGTCACCCGCGGATGCCAGCATTCTGGGGTCTTTTCTCGTTGGACTTTTCTCAGTGGACCACACAAACCCTGGCCATGGGTTGTGTGCCCCATGTGCCAGGGGTGGATACAAGTGCTTTTCACATACTCCCGCACCCTCAGAATGTCTGTCCCGGACAGGCACACTATCACCTGCACTCTGTGGAAACAGAGGCTCGGCGACCGGACTCCCTCACAGAGTGAGCGGTGAAGCCTCCCCCTGTGCATTTTGACGCTCCGTCCAAATGTGGATGTATTCACTGCGGGAGAGATCAGATCCCCTGGGCCATGTTGGATCCTTTCTCTCCCACCCAGCGTGGCTCTGTAAGCGTTTCGGGTGCTGCTGCTCCTCCTCCCACTGGTCCGCTGCTGGCTGCACCCCCAGATGGAGAAGTTTGAGTGAGAGTTCACTGCTTTCCCTGGGGCCTCACAGCGCAGGACAGGACCTGGGTCCTCTGGCTCGGAGTCAGCCTCCGCCCTGGTGCAGACTGCTGAGATGCTCACAAAACCAGGCAGACAGAAAGCGAGAGTCCTCAAGCAGCAAACATTCCACATCCGATTCCCAACTAGCCCTGGGGTCTGTAGAGCTGCCGAGATACAATGTGCTCCATGGTTTTGAAGGAAGATTATTTTTCTTATCTTCTTAGTTGCCCTTACTTTAAGCTATGTCAATAATTATTTTTTTTTCCAACTAAAGACTAGGAAGATCTATGTGTGGGATGTGAAGCTAACTTGTTTTTTCCTTCCTTCCTTCCTTCCTTCCTTCCTTCCTTCCTTCCTTCCTTCCTTCCTTCCTTCCTTCCTTCCTTCCTTTCCTTCCTTCTTTCCTTCCTTTTTTCTTCCTTCCTTCCTTCTTTCCTCTTTCTTTCTTTCTTTCTTTCTTTCTTTCTTTCTTTCTTTCTTTCTTTCTTTCTTTCTTTCTTTCTTTCTTTCTTTCTTTTTCTTTCTTTCTTTTTTCTAGCTGATGTTCTTCCCTTTGCACTTGTGCCTCCAGGAAGCTCAGTGTTCACACTGAGACCAATGATGTGTCCCTATGACCTTCGCATTTCTCCTTTGCTCTCCCTGGTCTTGTTTGTCTGCCTTCCCTTGTATGTTCTCAGGTTCTATTTTATATTTCCATGCTGCTATGACACCCGCGGCCAGGTCTCCACAGTGGCTGTCATGGTGCAGAGTGTCCCATCTCCTCAGGGCCCGCAGCCTCACTCTGCAGGGGAGACCTGGGAACAGTAACCCTGAGTGTCCAATTTTGCACCCTGTGTCACTGTGTATTAAGCCCATGAGTAGCCATTATCCCGGTTAGACATCTTCTCAAGCATCATGGGAGAAGAAAAGAGTCATACTCAGCCCCATGTTAGAGCCAAGGAAACTGAGGCACAGAATAGCTGTGGCTCAGCTGAGGTCCCCTAAGCTCCCCCTGCTACCGGGCTTGTGCTGAGATACCCCTTGCAGCCTCGGTGCAGCTGTGGGAATTGCTCTCTTTTTCTCTCTCCCGGTCTTGTTCTCCCCTTGTAGGGGGGGGGCGGTCCCCACAATCCACTGGTGTAAGCAATCTTTTTATGTTTGGAAAGCTATGCATTGGTTTTAATAAATTATGATGAATGAAACTGGTTTTCCACTTATAAAGGTAATGAAACATGGTCTTTTCAAATAACTGTACTTCCATTATTTTAAAAAACGGATCTATTTAAAGAGAAATTTTGAGTGGGTGATAAAAGATAGCCGTGCAGAGATGGCCCAATAGGGGAGGCCTTGGTTTGCTCCTCCTGACTGCTCTTCCCAGCACCCTCCAGCTGTGTGCTCCCCTCACTGCCAGCAAGAAATTACAATTGTGCGCATGGGTGCTAGAATGGTGGAAGGTGCCCTAGAGGACAAAGTGATCTCAAGAGCCAAAGGAATAAATCCCTGATACCTTACATAAGGGTTCCAGGTCCGAAAGCCTCCAAATCAAACACAGCCTCCCCATTAAATAGCCAAGGATCCATGATGTTAGGAGGCTAACTTAGGCTCCCTGGAGACACAGGTAATCTCTCTGAGTATTTATTTGCTGATCGTTAGGACAGATGACTTACTTACCTGGTTGGGTTGAACTTAGGGTGACCTCTGACTGACTCCCCAGAACTGAGCCAATGAAAATCAGCGCTCATAGGCCCAAGTACACAAATCATTCATCCTTAAGATGGCCCGTGGGCGGGAAGGTCCAAGATGTGCTTCCTGCGCAAACATGCCGGGCCCGAGATCAGAAACTGTCTGGGCTTCGGTCTGCTGCCTCTAAAACAAAGGATGGACTCGGCCGGGTCCAGCAAACAGGTGACAGCTTCATGGAGCGTTGTCTGTGTACAGCCTCGAGCTGTGGCCAGGCTGGAGAGGGGGGCATGGCGAGTGACCTCAGCGTGCTTAGATGATGGCATGGTTGTTGGCGCAGGAAGGACCCCAAAGCGGGATCCTCTGGGCCACCAAGGTGTGGGGCCTGTGATCTCTCATTTTAGTTGTTCCTACGTGTTCCAAAAGCAGCAGTCAGGGAAAGCCTGCTTACCTGCTTTTATTTTGCCCTTCCTTTCCAGTTCCCAGTCCTGTCTCCATGGTGACAACATGATTTCCCATCTCCTAGGAGGGCTGCTGGGCTCATGGGAGCCATTCGTAAGGGTTGTGCTATTCATCATCTGTTCCAAAACATTTTTGAGAATGAAGTGGAGCACTCTGTGTTGTTCTCCCGGGACCGCAGTTGTAACCCTGGCCTCCCCTGGAGGACCGGTGCTGGTTCTGGGGTTGGTCTTCAAACGTTACTGCTTGTAAGGGTACCCAGGCCTTCCTACTGCAGGCTGAGGGCCTGAGATTGAGACTGGCCTTCGAACAAGCTTGAAGGTGACGCCCCACTGCAGACCCACAGACCGCGCTGAGAATCTTGACTTTGTGCACTAGTCAGAATTCATTCACAACAGGACCCAACCGATCCTGATGAAAACCCCAGAAGCCATGAAAAGTGACAGGTAGTTATCAGTCAGCTGAGGAGCTGAGAAAGGTTAACTGACTGGCTGAAGGGCGCCCAGCTCCCAGGGAGAAGTCCTTGCTCAAATTCAAGTTCTCTAGCTTCTGGGATTAAAACTGCATCTTTTGGTTATATAAAAACCACTTTAGGTCAGCCAAGAGGACCAGGATCTCATGTAAGAAATTACTTTAACAGTGCCTCTATCTTTGTACTTAATTGTTTGCAATGTTTTAATCAGTTTGATAAATTAGTAAGTTGAATGTGTAAATGATCAGGTATATATTATAGGCCATGTTAGTGGCACTGAAGAGGGGTCCATTTTTAAAATACCAGCCCACCGCTCAACTCCTGCACACTTCAGCCTCGTGTATAATTTTAGGAACACAGCTGGAGAGATTACCTGTACCACTGACTCTCAACTATCAAATGGCACCTCCATCAAGGAAGTGGTCTGAAGAATAAATGAACAAATGTAAGTGAGAGGAATCAGAAGGTTCTGGGCAAGTCCTGAGTGTTCAAAAGTGTCAACTATTCTTTCTGTTTAATGCTCTGTCAGGCTTTCTCTGTCATGCCTTCATCATTTGATACGCTTCCAATCAGAGTTCTTTGCTTCCTTTCTAGTGTCCTCTCTAGTCTGGCTGCACATAGTTGATGTCTAAGACTGCCTTGAGGAAGGAGTGCAGTTTCAAAAGCTTTGAGATCCTGAGAACTCCTCTCCATACTGGGAGACCCCCAAGCCCAAAACATGAGTAACCACTCTGTGGAAGCTCTGGAAGGGTTGTGGGGACAGCACAGCTCGGTGGTGCCTGGGTCCCAGCCTCTCGCCTCTAGCAGCAAGGAAGGTTGTACAGTGCTGACTGCCCCATTCCCAGGGACCTGGGGTATCACAAGTGCACGCTGGGCACTGTGTCCAGAGGGAACTCAGGGAAGAACATGGGTGGGTCACATTCGGCCTGGCGAGCACCGGTGGATTTGGGAGGGATGGACATTTTCCTCTAGATACCTGGCTATCAAAAGAAAGGGAGAAGACTCTGGGGAGATGTGGGAGGTGCTGTGGTTGGGTCCTAAATCAGAACCACAAGAGAGGACTAATCTCACATCCAGCGGCTTCAGATTGAGATTTTCTTTTCCTGATGTAAAATTTCTCATTTGTCAGCAGCGCTGTGAGCAGAGGCTCCCTGGTGCTCTGGAGCTGAGGTGTTATTGAGTCTCCCCAGGTGGGCAGCTTGCTGGGGCTTTAGCAGAAGCTCTCATATAGCCCTAAAGAAAGGGCCAATTGAACGAGGAGAAGGCATAATATGAGTACGTTTGGGGTAATGAGGAAAAAATCTTGCCCCAGGAATGCGTTCTCGTTTATATCTTTGGTAAAACAAACCACTTCCAGGGCTCCCACAGCACCGCCTACTTAGGGTTCTAGGGCTGCCACGTTAGGAGGAGCTCCGCTGGTCAGTTCATCTTTCCAGTCGAGCTTCCGCCCCTCTGTGCTGCAGGCTGCAGGCGGGTGGGCAGTTTTGCTTCTGGAAACTGATTGGCGGTTGGCTGGGCAATGAGGACAGTCGAACATTTGTCTCCTAATTGCAGATTTGATAGTGTTGTTTCCACCATCTTTCCTAGGGGAGACAAGTCACGAGGCCGATCTGAATTCAGGAATAAGATGCATCACCCTGCCTGAGCAGATGTGTTGCAAAGTCATACTGCGGAGGGGCACGGCGGTGGGGAAAGATGAAAATCGGGGCCGTTTTGCCAGCTTCTGCAGAGGGGGAGGACTGGCTGACCGACAGCTGTTAGCAGAGTGAAACAGGTAGGGGATTGCGCACTGAACATGAGCACTGTTGAGGATTTTGAAATTCTGCTGGGCCTTTTTGGGTGACTGTTAGGAGCAGAGACGGGCCTGGGTATGAGGAATGACAAATGAAGTGAAGTTTAAAGCCTGATCCATCCCTAAGCTTGTTTGGGGGACTCGGCGAATTCACCTTAGCTTTACTTTTCCCATCTATAAAATGGGATCATAATTCTTACATACCAAGGTTGTTGTGAGGATTAAGAAGGTAATGATTCTTGCATATTGATTGGTGCTGGAGAAAATAGTTGCAATAGTAGTGAAAAATATCTAATGTCACCCAGACGATGAGAGGTGACAAATAATATGCATAATGAGAATTTTTCTCGAGCTAATGTGCTTGGAATTCTCTATCCTGAGAGGTGAAATGGTATCCCAGGATTAAAATGATAAAGCTGCTGTTTCCAGGAGGAAATTACCAATGCATCCATCAGCACTGGCCACTAGGCACTGCCGTGACCCACATATCCCCTAGATCTCTGTCCTGTCTGGGTAACGGCCCTGTACTTGAGGCCAGGGGAGTGCGGAGAGGAGAGGCTTCACTTCAGAAGAAAGGCATCTTCACCTCAAATTCAGGAAAACATGGTGGTTTTATTCTTTGGCTCCCACACAGTGGGGTCTTTGAGAAAGGAAAGATCAAGGTGGAAGCCAGACAATGAAGCAAAGTTCTGGGCAGGGAATCTTGAAAATAGTGGATTGCGTGTACTTTCCAATATGGCAGCCACTAGCCACACATGTGGCTGCTGAACACACGGGATGCCGTCCGTGCTGTAAAGCAACTAACTCTCTCACGGAAATCACTCACGCAGCCACGTGGGGCTGGCGGTTCCCGTATTCGTATTGGGCAGCACAGTGGGTGAGGTTGAGCCTCTGAGGAGAAGGAGCCCTGGGGTGCGGAGCTGCACGGCAGGCAGCCTGTGGTGCTCTGGTGACGCTCTCTCAGGGTGGTCCAGGGGCGGCTGAACAGTGCGGCTTTGCAAGGGTCTGCGGGGTTGGCGGCTGTTTTCCTCTTCCCTGTTTCTCAGCCAGCTGGGAAGAAAGCAAAGCTGACTCTGAGGCAACCTAGAACCGGGTGGAGCCGCCGGCGGTCACTTTGGCCTCCTCACCCTGCTCTCGGTGGTGAAGTCCCGTAGCTGCTAGAAAGGCCCACCGCTCTGCGCACTGCCCACCCCGCAGTGTTCTGGGGAAAACAGACCTCGGCCGTCCTGCCAATGACCAGAGACAGAACTCACAGGAGAGGGAGGAGAGGTGGAGTTTTGAGGACATGAAATCGGCGCCAGCGTCTGTGGGTGCATGTACACACCCCATACACACACATACACACACACACACACACACTCACACACTTCACTTTTGGAGAATGGAGACAGGAGGCTCTAGCGTGGAAAGGCTGAAGATTCTGCTTCAGCTTTAATTTGGTTCAAAAAGATGACAAACCAAATCCGCCCCAGGGTTTGCTTTTGAAAGTCATACAGGAATTTTTTCAGGAATCTTCCCCAAGTAGCCGCAGAAGGCTGCTGCGAGTGGACGTGACAGTGACTTTTGCCTAGAGATGCTTTTCCCCATTTGCCTTTCAACTGCAGCGGCAGTAAACAGCACAAACCAATCACACTTTGTGTGCAAGCTAAATGCAGAAGGCCACCCTCCGTCCACCCCGCCAATCTCTCAATCTCCTGCTATTTCTTAGAGTTGGGAGTCTACTGCAGGAGAAGGTCCTAGTGTCCTTTAAGGGCTAGACTCTTCCTGGACCCTTTGATTAACCGACTGTGGTCCCTACTAGAGGCTCCTGCATGGGCTTTCTGCAGAGGCTCTGGTGAGATTAGTTTTCCGCTATCGATATAATTTACAAGGCTCACATAACCATGTAACGACTTGGCGATTACATGGAAAATATCGTATAAATACATAGTAATTACAAGTTCATGCAGATTACTCGGTATACACATTTGAAGTTACCGAGCAGTTCAAAGATTAATTATCCTGTAACTGGCAGTATTTAAATCATTTTTTCCTCATATACGAATATGTTGAGGTCGACTTCAAGGCTAGCTACGACGGGGATACGATGAGTATGATCTGAAAAGAAAAAATGGAATTTGACAGGCATGGATTATTTAAAGCACCACATGTGAGCCGGGCAGCCACTATACTTTGATGCAAATCATAGGGGAAAGAGCCGGGGGGTGGTGTGTAGAGAAAGGTGCTGAACGAAGTAAGGATTTCCTGCTGGCGACTTGAAATTTAAACAAATAATCATTTAAATGGCGGCCCGGCATTACGTTCCGAGTTGTGTGTATTAATGTCAACATCTGGTACCAACATTTTGACAATTCTATTAAAATGCCCCAGCATTCCCTATCTAACACCTGTTAGCTCTAATTTTCTTTCCTGAGAAGCATACCAGTAGACAGGGTAGATTCCAAATCATTTATCACTTTTAAAGTGCTTCCATATGCGTGTTGGACCTAGCCTGGCCCTAGGCAAACGTTTTGTGAATGCATTAAAATTCAGGACTACTTTTTTTTCTAAGTGTAGACACCAATGTTTCATTGAATTCATGTCTGGTAATTATTAGCTTAAATTATGGCTCACACATGACTTGACAAAGTGGACCACGAATTAAAACGCGCAACGCACGCACACCCACCCCTCAAACTCTTCAATAGATACACCCGAGTGGTACACTGCACGTTACGGAGATGTCAGTCAGTAATCATTAGGCAAACACTCTTCATGCAGTGAACTGCTAAGAGGCCCCGGCTTCCCAAGAGACCATCTAAAAATGTCAAAAATGTTACAGTATAAATGAATGACACCAGCAGGAGAACACGTGCTAGAGATGCTAGCAATTAGTTAATGTATTACAAGTTTCAACCTCTGAGCAAAATAGGCAACAAAGTTTCCTCTTGACAAAAACCTACAGAGATAAGATCCAGTGGATTCCCAGACAATACAGTCTCCCTGAACTGGAGCCACCGGAGAGCCGGCTGCGAGGGAAGGAGGGGTGACTCAGGGAGAGCCAGGGGCCCCAGGGAGTGCACCCCAGACAGGTCCTTCCCGGTCTGGAAGTGACAGGCAGGTCTGCTGTGCTCTGGTGGTGAAGTCAAGTCGAAAATGCAGGGAACCATTCTGTGCTCATGGCTGCTGCCCCAAGGGCTTCCTGAGTCAAATTTAGAAGGCAGAGTGAAACCTTACTGTTCTTTACAAAGAAAAGGAGGTACTTGCAAAGAGTATTGAGAGAGGGGCGTCATGTGGGTAAATTCTTGCTCAATACCTTTCAGATTGAAAAAATCAGACATTTTATATTGTATAGTTTCTCTTTCAATCTGTCTCTTTCTACGCACTCACAAACATGCACGCACGCATGAGCTCACAGGCATGTGGGGAAAATATTGTAAGCAGTAACAGCAGAAACCCTCACACGGAAGATAGATTTTAAGCAAGAATACACGTGGTCTGCTCTGGGGTAAGGATCTGAACGATTCCCTTTGAAATACAGGAAAACAGGATCCAAAGGAGAAGGAATGAAACCTGAGTTCATCAACACTAAATTAAAAAAAAATTATAGACAGTTAAAAATGTCCGCCCCTGTACACATACACACCTACACTTTCACACTTCCTCTGTTTACTAAATAACACTTCAGCACAGTTTTCATCTTATAAGGAAAGTGTTTGAAACTTGGAATAAGTGCACTTAATTAAAGGAAGGCTGTGAAAATGTGCACTAATCTGATATGACTAATAGCAAAGTGCATGAAATTGCTAATTAGAATTTCATTAAAGGTGCTGCTTTATCAGACTGTGAAAATCACAACCTTTAAAATTCTTTCAGGAGAGCTTAATTCCCTTTCAAACAGAAATATTCTTTAAAGACATTTGATTTTTTTTTTTCTGAAGGAATTTATGGCTTTGGCTGGAACTGAAAATGTTGCCGATATTCCAGGAGGTGATAGCAGAGTGGAAATGGAGATGAGGGACTTTTGTTTCCTTTGCGGGATGAGTTCTCTCCTCCCCCGCCTCTAGGGATTATTGTTCAAAAACCCGGGCATGATAAATGGAGTTGAGCCCTGGGTTTGTTCCATATTTAATTTGTTTTCTGCAGAAACTAAACATTTATTCTCTCCCAGAGGAGCAAACGAGAAATCACTTGAAAATTTTTAAAGTCATTAGAAAAAAAATTAAGTATTTTATATATATATATTTCAAATTCAAGAGGAACACACAACAAAGCATTTTTTTTTAAAAGAAAAAGGCTATTCATTCAAAAATCAGCTGGTACCCTTTACTTTTTCTTCAACAAATAAACCTCTTTAAATAACATTTCAATCATAAAATTGCACTCCTTTAACTTAGGCGCTTCCAATGTTAACATTAGTAAATAAATCTTTATTTCTTCCCTGACTTACTTCTTTCCGGGGCTACACAGTGTTCTTATTTCACATTTTAATTATTCCCTGAACTTTAGCTTAGTTTTGGCCAGATTTTAAAATGTCTGCATTTCATTCCTTCCTCTTTTCTCTTTTCCATCCTTGCTCCCTCTAGCCGCTTCTCTTTATTTTCATGTACAAAAGTTGCTGTCACTGTCTCTGCAGGCAGCTTCTAGTCTCACCAACTGTACTTTGCACTGTTTACTGGTTTTCTTCTGTAAGGGATCTCACCATTAGGGGCTGGGTTCTCTTTTTTTTTTTTTTAAATAAAGTTTGATTGAACAGTTATACGTGGTTCCTAAAAAGCCATTAATGTAAATGCAAATGACAGCCTCCTCACAGCATCAGTTTACTTACAGAAGCCTTTTTAAAAAATTAGAATTTTGGAATTTGCTGAAATCTCCAGTCAAAGGTCTTGCAAGTTTGCAGAACTTTAAAACTTTGATTTACATCTCTGTGGTATCTCTAACAGGGGAAAAAACGAGAAAGGAAGGAACTACCCGAGAAATAGTATGATTTCTGTGGACATTTCCACAAATGTCCAGTGGATTAACCGCAGTGTGATTTTTGAGCCCAGTGAAAGTGGCTTTCAAGGCAGCGAGAAAGTTTATGAACGCAGCTCGGTAACAAGATAAGACTGCGCTTTCCTTTCCAACCTTTGGGGGAGAGGTTCACTTACGAAATGAAAGTAACAATTGTAAAACATCAGTCCAGGCTTAAGTGAAAGAAAATCGTGCTAGCTGACTGGAAAGTCCGCGCCGTCCCTCTCGCCTACCCGTGGGCCACCGCGATCAAACAAAGCTGCTAATTCGAGTGTTTTAACTTTCAAATTGAGAAATATTCTTCTAATGTGGCAACAATGGGGCTGCTGTCCTTTCAAGCGCGCTCAGCCTCCGCAGACTCCCCGGGGCTCGTTTTACGCAAAACAAATGGCAGGTAATCGCGGTTTAACTCTTCTCCAGTGAATCGCCGCGGGCGCGTGACGCAGAGCCGCGGCGCGGCCCCTTTCTCGGTCGGTGGACGAACTGGCGACGGCGGGAGTGAGAGCGGCGTCGCGCCCGCAGCCCCGCAGGTCGCCGGCCCCCGAGGGCCCTGCCAGTGCCCGCCGCCGCCCGCGCCCGGAACCCTCGGATCGCCGGCGCGACGCGCGCGGAACCGAGCCGGGCCCCCGGGTCAGCTCGGGGCGCCGCGGCCAGGGCGGCTCCGGGGACTTGCGGCACGAGAAACGAGACTCGACGGAGCAGAGGGTTCGTGGGCGGCTTGGCTACCGGGGACCCCTCGATGACGAAAAGGTTAATGCGGTCTCGGCCGCGTTTGCTCCGCGACAGACGCACAGAGGCTCCGGGACGGCCAGGGGGCGCGACGTCCCGAGACTCCGGCGCTGCGCGGACGGGCCCGGGCGGCGGACGGCGGTGGAGGCGGGGCTCGAGGGTCGGACGCAGCAGCACCTGGGCCCGGGCTCCCCGCGGGCATCCTGGGGGGCAGGAAGCGACCTCGGAACCCCGGAGCCCAGGGAAGACTCCGTAGCCACCGAGCTGACCACTGAGGCCGGTGTCAGCATCGCTATGGAGCGAAGCCGAGAGTCCCTGGGGCTCACACGCTGGTGTTTCTTGGCCTTTGCCTGAGTATCTGCTCCTGAGGGCTCTGGGTTCCGAACGCCAGCAATGGAAAGCTGCCTGCGCGGGGCCTTAGGGGTGACCTCGAGCCGGTTACCTGCAGCCTCACTTTCCGCGACTTTGGATGGGGCTAATAATACTTTCAAGGGCCTTGAAGAGCTGCCGTGGAGCCCGCAGCATGGTGGTTGGCATAGGGCAAATTACCCGGGAAATGTTAGGGCCCGCTGCATGTGGGCCACAGCTGTATGTCCCATTTTCCTAGACTTCTAAATGTATCGCTGCCCCAGGACCTTTGCACTTGCTGGCAGAGCTCTTCCTTCGCTTTTGCCAGGCTTTGTGCTTCGCGCTTCTGTCTGCAAGGTCTTCATTGCTCCAGACGGTACCACTCATCCCCACCTTACAGCTGCTCTCTTCTAACAGTCACCCTCATCCGAGTGTTTTCCACTCTTTGCGTGGCCATCGTCTCATGTCTTCTCCCCAAAATGGAAGTTCCCCGAGAATGGGGACCTCCTTTTCTTGTTCTCTGAGGGGCTCAGCGCTTTGGTCAGTTCCTGGTATGCAGTAGGTGCTCGATAAATCCTGCAGGATGGGCGAGAGGAGCACTGCTCTGAGGCTCACCCCAGGAAGGCGCCACCGCACATCTGTAGATCATGAGGTCTGTTCAAGGCTGTCAGTAAAATCACTGACGTGGAAATTAGATCTTCAGAATCAACAGAAAATTCTAAAGGCATCCATGTTCTCAAGAAGGGCAGTGGATCAACAGCCCCACCTCTGTCTCCCGCCTGGTTCTGACAGGGGCCGGGGCCGGTTTCTACAAACTTCCTTCATACTCCCTGAGCCTAAGGACAGGCCCAGCAGTTGGATGATTTCCTCCCTGGCGGAAATCCCGGAGGACGCTTCCCAGATTCCCTCTCAAGCCTCGTTTCCTCCCCAGTTGAGGGCTCTGCTGGCTAGGGCCCAGCTTGGGCCAAAAACCCTGTAGGGCCCGGGAGCTCACCCCAGAGCGAAGGTGCCTGTTTCTCCTCCGTAGTATCCAGGCCTTTCAGTGCCCATCCCCCAACCCCATCTTGTGCCAGTGGCCTGTGTCCCCCACTTCCTCCCCAAAGCTGCTCTGCTCCTTTGATCTCCCTTCTTTGGCTTTAGTCACAGATTCACACCTGCTCTTCCTCCTCCCCAGAGCCAGCTGCTTTAGCCTGGCCCCCGCTGGGCCCGCCAGACTGTCTTCCCAGGAGTCTGCAGGGCTGAGAAGCTGGGTAGGGCTCCCCAGCAGCTCTGTGCACAGCGCGGAGAGGCACCGCCTGGCTGGAGCCTTTGCATGTCCCAGCGCCTTGGCCAGAGCCAGGGGTAGGGCGTTTGTGGACGGCCTGGCCCGGCTCCCCTCGTGCTATTTATTTACCCAGTGAGGTCATTGTAAACAGGGAGCGTAGTGACCATCTTTGGTGGTGACTCTCTCTGGCTCTCCTGAGATCGAGAAGTATAAATACTCAACTCATTGATGTATACAAACACTGCTGCTTAGCACCCCTGGCTGCAGGGTGGGGACTGGGGACAAGACCACAGTGACAGCTGGCACTTGCTTCCGGTTTCCTCTGCAGGGAGGTACTCGTGGTGCTCCTGTGTCCTACAATGTGATCCAGAGCTATCGCAATTATTGTCTTGTTGTCAACATTTTGAAGGAGGAAACTGAGGCCCAGAACTGTAATTGTTGAGGCTGCCCAGCCAGAGAGTAGCAGGGTCTGGGTTGGGCCTGGAGCCAGCTTCCTAACTATGAAGCTGCGAAGCTGTGTTGTCCCTGTTTTCTTCTTCAGAAGCGGTGGTAAGACAAGGCCTCGGCCCTCCAGGGGGCCAGAAGGTCACAAGCAGGGGTCAGCGGGTCACTGGGTCAGTGGATGACTGTACCAGGCCCAGCGCTGACTGCTTTGCATGGGTCATTAGTTCTGAAATTGCATGACAGTCCTGGGTGTGGGGCAGCATTGCCCAAGAGGTACAGTCACTTTGGGGGCCAGAAGGTGGCAGAGCTCAGATTTGAATGCTACTCCAGTGTTCTCACTATTATCCTTGCCAAGGACAGTCATGGTGTCTGCATGGTAGGCACAGGGAGCTAAGAGGGCACTGAGCTCCAGACTGCTCAGGTGTCACTTGACATCCTGAGGTACAGGAGCAGAAGTGCTGCTCAGAGTGGGACCCACAGGAAGCCTCTATTTCCTCATCTGTAAAGTGGGTCCATTCTATCTGCCTCTCCTGGCTGCTGAGGAGATGGAGACTGGTCCAGGTAGGAGTCTGACTGCTGACCTTTGGGTCACTCACTCTGTCCAGGGCACAGAGGGATGAGAGGGATGAGGCCACTTGGCTGACCTACCTAAAGCTCATGTCCAGGACAGATAAAGAAGTGATTGTTTTAGATTCTGGTTCCAAACTTCCCGCATTCGCTGCCTCTCCCCCTCAGTACTTTTCCACATCACCCGCATAATACCTCTGCCGACTGCTTGGGGGTCAGTCCTGTACCCCTTCTACTCACTTGCCAGCTTGCTGCTTTGTATAAGAACTCTGGTTTACACCCCAACCTGAGTGCAGTGTGTGTGTGTTTGGCGGGGGGGGGGGGGGAGTTGTTCCTTCTTCCCAGGAGCTCCCATGGCCTGGCCTTTGGTCAGGTGAGCCAGGACTCCAAAGGCCGGGGTGACATGTGCACTCCAGACGGGTAGCCTCGGTTCCCTCCCCCTTCTCAGTGCACCTGCTTCTGGCCCCGGAAGCTGGATCTGTTTTGCCTTCAGTGCCAGAGATAGTACATGCCTTGCCACCTTGAAGCCACTGGGTGATGGAAGATGGGTATAAAATACAAAATCCACTACTAATAGTGACTATTAAATGCATCATGTACAAAAAGCTAACCGTACTTATTATTATTTTTAGCCCTTGGCCTTTTAAGAAATGTTCCCTGTCTACTGCAAAACTATGTAGAATGTTCTCAAAACCAGTTTCCTTTTCCTCCTTGGGTGCATAAAAAGACTACATTTCCCAGACTCCTTTGGGGTCAGGGCCCATGTGACTGAGTCCTGACCAATAGAACATAGACAAGAATAATATGTAGGACTCCAGGGCTGGTCCTTAGACTAAGATCCAGATGTTTGTTTCTTCTCTGTGTACCAACTGCATGTTAATACTCAGTTGACCTTCAGAGCTCCATGTTGAAGAGGGTGAATCCTTATCCTTCCTTCCTATCCTGTGTGTCTGCCTGAACTATAGCACATTACACAGTACCTCAGAGACACGCAGAGTATTTGCAGTCAGCAGTGAGCCACCCTGACGGGTTCCCGGTTCTGTGGGCCTCTACCTAGTATGCACCTATACCCTTTCACTCAGGAAGGTCTTAGCCCCTTAAACTTATTACAGGACCCAATCAGAACCTCACTGCTTTGCAGAATGATCTTCACAGCTGTTCCTGGTGGTGTTGAAACAGTTCCAGAGCCCCCCTCTGGCCTCTGAGTCTCCTTGGAGAAGCAACAGCTTCCTCCCTAAGGGCTTTTGAAGCCACCTCATCTTTCCACCTGCCTATGCGAGCATCAATAAGTGAATAGACTCTCTCCTCTGTGTACTAGTTGCCTACCCATGGCCCATCCACTGATAGGCTGCAGGCAAGGCGGGCACCAGCTCTGCCTCAGAGAGCCCCAGACTCTGGTATTACCCCTCCCCCTTCATCCTGCCTGGGGCTAGGTTAAAGCTTCTGTGCTCTGAGCTTTGCCTGGGCCCTTTGCTGAGTATAGGAGACAAGGGATGCTAAGTGCTGTAGAGAAATTATCTCATAACTTCCATAGACTCCTTATGAAGTA
>PVIC010017852.1:0-23875 GCA_004025085.1 Thryonomys swinderianus
CAATAAAAATATTGTTATGGTTTATGTCTAGATGTCCCCCAACTCCTTGGCACTCATATTGGTGCAGTTTTGGGTTTATATCATGAGAGCATGATACTCATCAGTAAATTAGCTCACTGAGGAGTGTATCGCTGAGTGTGATGCTGGGAGGTCAAGGCTGGTCAGAGGGTACCTGTAGATGTGAACTGGAAGGGTCTGTCTCCCCCTGCCCACCCCTTCCTTGATTTTTCTCTTTCTCCTCCCAAATCTAAGAAGTCATTCAACTTTCTGCAATTATATGAAAAAGGTAAAGTCCAAATACTTTAGAATTATATGTGTCTTGGTTCACAGTATAATTTAAACATTTCTTAATTCTGTTACTGAACCTCAGATTTTTCATCCACAAATTGACGTAATACAACCTAAAATGCATGCATTTATGAATGTTAGTGACAGGATACATCACACCAAGCATATAATAAGTACTCAATGAATTACAATATGAATATAATTTTAATATTTAAGCTTTATATGAAGGCTTTAAAATTCAAAAGACTAATCAAAATATAATCACACATAAAGGAAGTGCAAGTTAAATTAGCTGAACATTACTTTCACCTAAAAGAAATCGTCATCAAAAAGAATTTCCTTACTTCTTGCTCCATATCAAAACAGAGAAACCATAGTTCTGTTTCTCCTGCTAACTGAGGCTAAAATCTCCATACATTACACATGCCAAGATAGAGACCAACAGAAGAAGCAAAAATAAAGGTAAATCTAACAGACATTCAGACTTTCTGAAGTCTATTTTAGGGTTCAAATAAAAATTTACCGCATCCTCTGGTGTGATTTTAATGTATACAGAAGAATATCAACAAAGGACCATGCTCCTCAGAACAGTGACATACAGCAACACAAACTGTACTATGTTATAGTGCCTTGATTTTGATGTCTCCATATAGTCAGTCATAGAAGGAGTTTCCACTGGGCAACCAAGTTGAATACAGGGACAATTCACATCAGCTTTACAACTCCTGTAAAATCAATAATCACATAAAAACAAAAAACTGAAAGGTGTGCTTCCTAACTTCAATCAAGTGAATAAACCAACTCAAGACTATAGTTTGCCCTTAAGCTTTTCAAGAGGAAAGAATATAATTTCCTTTTAAAGCTTAACCTGATTTAACCTCATCATGCTGAAAGTCAATAAATTCTTTTGTTCCAACTCCCTGCTTTTCCCCATACTGTTTGGGCCCATTCTATGTCAGTCTACTTCTATAGACATTTAACATTATACCCAAATCCATAAATTGCAGATTATACCTATGTTAGCAAAAATTGAAATTTTAATAAAGTCAGTAATTTGAGACTAAGTGTAACTTGTAGATTTTTAGTATAAATTCTTTCTCCTCAGAGTAATACACTTTATAACATTTAATGTGACCTAATGTAATCTTTTAAAACCAAATATAATAAAACATGCATGAAAGTACCCTGCATCTCAAAGCACTAACATATATGCATACTAATCCCAGTGATATTATGAATGTTTCACACATGGGACATTTCAAATTGTTTATAAACAGGAAATGTAGTTTCATTATTTTATCTTACAGACACCTATTTTTTGCTTGTGTTCATTCATAATGACTGTCCATATCACTTACTCAGTGTTATGAATAACTTTTGGCCTACTTTATAAGATATATTTATCAATAAAGATATTTACTCAGCCTGTGGATGTACAGAATTTAAAGGTTATCCCTCCTGCAGAAAAGAAAGTAATCTGTACAAATCAGGAGAACTACTTCAGATAAAAGTAACACCCTCCAATCAAAGCAGATGGCCTATTGAAAATGGAAAATCAATGAAGGATAACAATCTAACAACTGACTGTGAAGTAAAGAAAACATAGTTGCAAGGTAGAAGAGAGGAAATCAGTAGTGAGCAATAAAAGAACGGGTACAGCTCTGTGTGACCCATTTTAAAAATAACTTTGAAAAACAATTCCTTGTAACAGGTCCTTAGGAATAAGGAAAGAATCTTTCTCTTTTTAGGACTACTTACTCCTGTAATTTGATATTGAATTCATCCTCTTACTCAACAAACATTTTTGTGCCATACCTAAACATAGGAATACAAAAGAAAGAGATAAATGGGATAGAAAGGCAAAGAACTCTTTTTGGGGAATGGAAAATCAAAATGACACGTAAGTTGGAGACGTCTGGGAGTCACCCAAGTGAAGAGATGAAGCAGGCAACAGCTATGCATCAGGCAAACAAAGACAGTCAGACCACTCCACTGGAGAGAACACCCCAGGAAGCTCCCAAACAGCCAGAAGCCTGAGCACAGGAAGTGGCAACCATCTCTATGTGACAAATGAGGACAGCACTCAGCCTGACCTTTCCAGAGGGAAAGCAGAAACAAAGCAAGGCAGGGTCAAGATCTTCTGAAAAAAAGTCACGCAATATAGTAGTGTGTTAGAGAGACAGAGAAAAAGAGGGAGAAGAAGAGAAGGTGAGAGAAAGGAAGAAAGTGAGAGAGAGCAAAGAGAGAGAGAGAGACAGAGAACAAGCAGAAAAGTTGCACAATGGTGTCTGTGGAATCCTTTTGTTTCTTGTCAGGCTTCCATGCTTATTGTCAGGACAACTGTAACTGCTTCCTAATTGCTGTAGCCCACATCTTGTTTGCCTCATTTCAGTGCATTTTCCAATGGCAGCCATGGAGAGTTCTATCAAAACTGAAATGTGATCTTCACCTCTCTAATGGTTTCCCTGTAGTCTTAGCATAAAGACACATCTAAAATTGGCTTCCAGGAAACCTGAAAGCTGTAGCTCTTAGCTAATTCTCCAAAACTCTCTGAAATCTGACACCTGCCTCCTCAGCTCCAGGTCTTCTGGCCTTAGGTAAACTCACCACTCTCTCTGCCATCACTGGAACTTCACACTAGTGGTGCCCGCTAGCTGCACAACCTTTGCTCCCTTTTTATGTGTTCATCTTTAGATCTCGATTAAGCATCACATCATGGAACTCTTTCTTGAACTGAAGCGACGATGGCGTAAAAACATCCCTACCTTTCAGAATACCCACCATGTTCAAAATTGTGGCCATGACTACCAGTTGTCTACCTCAAAGTTGAGTTTAAGCCGCTTAGAGATGCATAATGATCAGGCTGCTCACTATGTTCACAGCACTTCAGTGCATTTCCTGTATTAATCCCTCAGTAAGTGCTGGTTGATGGAATGAAAGAGGGGAAACAGCAGCAAGGAAGGGTTCCTTATCACTTGTGAGTACTCTGTGCTTTAAAGTCAAATACACCTGATATGACCTCTTATGTAAACCTAGAAGCTCATCAGTCATCTGAACAGCACTTCTCTTTTATATTAAAAGTAAATGCCATGTTAGATAATAAAAATGAATAATGTTTTTGTTATTAAAACATTTTGTTAGTAGTATTCTGCATTCAAGTCTTGAAGTTATATTGGCAAATCATGCTCTGCTTAGCTTTAATTGAATTTGAAATGTTCTATTTGTACTTTATTATGGGGCTTCCAATGGTGATATCACTGGCCTTCCAACAAAATAAACTTGTAACAAAGAATCTAAAAATAAAAGCCATTATGCTTACTGATCAAATAAAAAGATTTACTATCTTCAAGGTCACTTAGAACTGATTTTAACACATGCTGCTTCCCCCTGGCAATCACAGGTGAAGAAAGCAAGCACAGATCAAATTGGAATCAAGGCTTGCTTCTATTTGTGCCAGCTGTATGGGAATTATTTAAACTTGGTATTCAGCTAGCACTATGGATTTTGTAACTAGTCATCATCTCCTTCATTAATAAGCAGTTAGTGACAAAATCAAATCACATCATCTGTGCACTTAATTACAAACTGGAAAATATTCAGGGTATACAAATTTTATTAGGATGGCTGACATCTGTCAACTATTTTGGTTAATTACTCCTGAATTTGGATTCTAGGCTTCAACTATTTCAAATTTTAAGCCATGTGATATAAATGGTTTTCAAGCTACTATTATCTCCAGTATTTTTCTTATTCCTATTCTAAAAATTGTAAAAAAAAAAAAAAGTACTGCTAGTTCTCATACTGACAAAGTTTATTCTTCAACTAAAGAAAATAAATTGTTAATTGGTATAATACTTTCTACCACAACATTGTAACTTTTGTCAGCACTTTTCAAACACACTCAGTACTGCTATACATGATGCAAAATGTTTTGAACTCTCTTACTTATACATTAGGGACATAACTCCAAAACCTTACTTTGGAGTAGGAAGAACCATTTGGTTTGTTTTGACAGTTTGGGTAAGACTGGTTGTGTGCCTTGGTAAATATGCATGCTTCCCCACCCTCATTCAATCTGTTGATTAAGGAAGGGGTATGAGGTCAAGTTCTAGGAAGAACTGAAGTTCTGAAGTGAGAGTGATGGGTGAAAAGATGAAAAACATGACAGAAAAAGGGAAAGCTAAGAGAGGACAACTAACCCACAGTAAGTAGAGCAAAAGCCATTCACTGAACACACAGTTCCAATTTCCACAGCTAATCAGTGGCAATAGGAGCATATGAAACCAAAGATAAAAAGTATCATGATAAAAATGAATGTACTAAATATACAAAATATTGAGAAGTACTCACCTTTAATCTGTCCATGCTACTATTACAAAGTTCTATACTCCTGAAGTTGATGAGGAGAAATAAGTAAACTCCTGAATTTACAGAACTAGTAAGTGGCAGAGTAGAAATTTGAAACCAGCCAAACTGTCTTCACACCTTACCCTACACAACAAAACCTAGCTCAAAATGGGTCTTAAATATAAACCTAAAGCTATAAATCTCCTAGGAAAAAGCATAGATGAAAACTATTTGTGACCACTGGTCTGGCATAGATTTCTTAAACGTGATAGCAAAAATAATTCACAAAAAAACTGGAAAACAAAACTAGATCAAAATTACTCATTAAAAGAAAATCTAAATACATACCCAGTATCTTCTTTAAAAATAAAGAATATTCAAACCTCAAGGAAAACCAACCACATGGTTTAAAAACTTAAAACATATTTGATGTGGGCCGGAGGGTTAGCTCAGTGGTTCCGGCGCCTGCCTCGCAAGCGCAAGGACCTGAGTTTGATCCCCGGTAACCACATATAATGCTGGGCGTGGAGACATGCCCACCAACAATCAACACCACATACCACAGTGCCGGACGTGGTGGCTCATGCCTGTAATCCCAGCACTCGGGAGGTAGAGACAGGAGGATTGCTGAGTTCGCGGCGGCTTGCCTGGGCACCATAGTGAGCTCAGGGCCAGCCTGAACTACAACGTGAGACCCTGTCTCAAAAAAGCAAAAAAAAACTATATTTGAACAGTACTTTACCTCAAAGATATACAGATAGTAAATAAGCATATGAAAACATGCTCAACATCATTAGTTATTAAGGAAATGCAAGTTAAAATAATAGGCTATCTCTACACACTTTGTAGAACTGCTAAAATTTTGAAGACTGACTATAATAAATACTGGCATGGATACAGAGAAATTAGAACTGTACTAGAATATGTTGTAATCACTTTGGAAACAGTTTTTTATAAAGTGTTTAAACCATATGATCCCACCTTCTTTTCTGTTTTGTCCAAGTGGAAAGAAAACGTATGTCCAAACACTTACACAGGAATATATATTGGCTTCATTTGTCACTGTTCAACTTAAAGTATCCCAAATGCATAACGATAAACAAATTAATAAATAAATTTTTGTATAATCAAGCAACGGCATACTTGGTAATAAAAAATAAATGATGGATAAGTATAATATAGAAGAACCTCAAAATAAGCCAAATGAAAGATAATGTACCATGTGTCTCCATTTTATCTAGAAGTAGAAAATGAAAATGAATCTACAGTAATAACAAACCAAATCAGAGACTGTTGATGGGAGCACAGAGATTTCTCTGACACAATACCAAATTTACAAGGAATCTAGTGAAGGGATTACAGTTCTGGCTCAGTGCAGTTGGGCAGGAAAGGGATATATATTTTCATTGCCTTATTCCAGGTAATGATTTCATGACTGAAACACACTCAATTATATACAACAAATATTTTCTATTTACTGCATGTAAATTATACCTCAACAGAGTTGTAACTTTTAAAAATAGTCTGTTTGAAGTAATTTGAGAATTAATACAATTGTCCTACTCTGATCCACCTCAGAAGCTTCTAGGAACACACAAGGAACCTCTCTGGTAAGAGGGAAGATTTTTTCATGCATACTTAAAGATTTTTATCAACACTTGGGCTACCTTCTTCTCACAAAACATGTGTCTTTAAATCATGACAACAGATAAAACTAAATCACATATTAATGTAAATGCTTTTTCTGTTTTGTAACTATATCTTTTCATGCAAAAAGTGCATCAGACCTTTAAGAAACAAGTTAAAAAGGAGAAACATACTGTTTTTCTGGCCACATGGTGAGTATTAACTAAACCCATAGAGGACATTCCCACCATACTGACTCACACCAGTGCTGCACAGATCTATTACAAGCACTACGTGCTGTTTTGGACTTAGCTACACATCCAGACACCAAATGATTTCTGTCCACTGAGTCAAGTGTTAGGAAAGGTCACGCACACCCCACAACAATTTAGTGTTACTCTTGACTAGTCCTCCTGAGGTGTGTGAAGGCCTCCCATGTAGTAACTAGATTCAGACCTTCGATGTCCCTCAGGTATAATCACTATTGAAAAACATTAGTTTTATCAGTTAGTAAGCAACAAGGTGACACACATTTTGCATAGAGTATTCACTCAGGGAAAGGAAAACATCATGAATCTTTTAAAAACAGGTTAACTATGCTGCTTCTAATCAGTTGAGTTACAACTGAAAAATGCAATGAACTACACAATCAAGATGTTCCATTACTAATGTGAAGGGGGAACAGGAGTGCCGCCATAAGGAACTTGGTGAAAAATGAATTTTCAAGATGTGAGTATGCAAGCTCTTTAAAGTGGAGAGGGAAACTCTAAAGAGAAAGATTAAGAAGTTAAGAAGCAAAAGAAAGAATCAAAGATGAGGAAGACAAAGAGGATGAAAGGTACTATGCCAGCAAATGGACATGCCAGGCTGAACCCCACATATTACCTACTCCAGAGTCCAGACTCCCAGCCACCATACCAAGCATTCCTTCATGCTGCCAGGGGAACTAACCATTGACTAAAGACCTTCACTGGGATATTTCATGAGGCTGGTGTTATCCCCACACTGTTTACTTTACAGACAAGAAAGAAAGCCCAAGAAATACTCAGTAATGACATGAAATATTAACATCTATGAGGTCTCTAATATTTAAAATTTCAGAATCTAGAACTTTCTATAGCTAAAGAGAAATTATCTTGAACACATCACACATTTTTCTGTCTTTATATGAAGGTGATAAACTGAGCTGAAAGACAAATGACATACTATAAAATAATAGCATGGTTAAATGTTTTTATGTAGAAATCACAGTATTAGGAACATGAAATAACATTGGTCTTCCCAGCAATATTTTAATAGAGTATTAGTGAAGTATAAAAGCAAAGGACTCAAAAGAACATACATTATAGCACATTAAATGCACTGTGCAGTTGGCTTGATAGATTTGGGGTGGATATGAGTTGCAAACATTAACAATGTGACCATCCATGACTTATTACAAGTCTACTTCTTCATCTATATAATGTAAGAACAAGTCTGCCTCTTCATCTGTAGGACATAAGAACAAATTGCTAACAATGTCTCAGGACAGAGAAGATCAAAGCAGAGAATGTAGAAGAAATGGTCAAGTCCCACACATACAAGGGAGCATTTTCCTTGCCATCACACTACCTCTTTCAGAGATGCCAACTATGTCATTTCTCCACTAATAAGTTACAGTACTAACAAAAGATAGGACTTCTATTCAGCCAAAGCTTTTACTAAGTTCTCAATTTTTCTGTTCTCCTTAATCATATTTAATTTTGACTGCTGACATGTAGTAGGGAATTACAGGTTTTCTAAATTTTCATACGATTTGAACAAGATTTTCTACTTTTCATTTACTATAAAATATTATGCTAAGATGTTCTTTTTATAAATGGTCTGACTTCAGCCTTGATAATAATAATTTTCACCCTTATTCCACCCAAAGGCCACCCCTCAAATTTAAGGAAAAAAAACTTAGGAAACTTTCTCCTTTAGAAACGACACATTTATTACACATCAGTCAGGTTTTCAGAAATATTTTTTGCCTTACAATATCTCCCCGACTCCTGAAGAGCACTGAGCAATGGAGATGAAGAACTATAATAAAATGTCCTGCATTGATTTTTTAAGAACTATATTAATGGTCTTTCAGTGTCATGAGGTCATTTGGAAAGAGCAGCCATTTAAAGCAGTTGGGCTCCTCTGGATGGCTCTGGAGGGCCTAATGCTCTACAGACATACAAGCCAGCATTTCTCTTTTATTTTGACTAATCCACTACACGTTCAAAATTGCACATTTTTTCCTCAAAACTGAATAAATAAATCACAATGCAGCAAAGAAATATTAGAGAACGAACTGTTGTCTATGCAACCTGGCAGTAGATGAGTTTTTAAGAAGTAACCCACCATTCTCTGGCTCCTATTCACCACTGTAGACCATCACTTTCATGGAAGGGAAACAAGGTGAGGACAAAGATTCTAATTTAAATATTCTTCATGATTTAGCAGTAATTACTTCTTTGAAGGTTCAGTCACCTTCAAAATATTACACGATAAAAAGAAGAGAAGAATATTACGTGGTTCATGGTCAAGAACATTAATAAGACTACTTTCTAAAGTATAATCATTATTTTCATTTTCTATTTAAAATTTTTCATTTTTTATCATCTCAGTTGCCAAATTTCAATCTTCATTGATTAAAAGCACAGCAGAACTCCTTGCATACAAATTTAGTCAGGTTTGCAAACATTAAATCATCATTAGATTAAATGACAAGCATGACAAAATTAATACACCAAAAGAGGTTCAGGGAAATATAAAATCTAAAATGTATTGAATTAGGTTTTAAATTGAACTCAGACAAGCTTAAGTTCAGTGAAAACCAACACTGCATACTTTTTAATCAATTATATTATAATCATCCCCCTAAATCCTTTAATTTACCAAGAAATCCTGTTTAAAAAGTTTTCTAACATCAGCCATAAAATACCATTGAAATGCAAATTGAATCTAAACTTCCACTAAATCCATCAAATGTCATCTTACTTCAATTCATCAAGTCACTTTACATAAGTGGATCCTGAAAGTGTCCTCAGTGCTCATTACTGTTACAATTAAGAACCATTTTATAGCCGGGCGTGGTGGCTCACGCCTGTAATCCCAGCACTTGGGAGGCAGAGGCAGGAGGATTGCTGAGTTCGAGGCTTGCCTGGGCTACATAGTGAGCTCAGCGCTAGCCTGAACTACAAAAGCAAGACCCTGCCTCAAAAAAAAAAAAAAAAGAACCATATTATAGTGAAAATAATATGACAAAATACTTCTGAATAATTATGGATCTAAAAGCTTTAAAATAACATCATGCAAGCCGCATGATACCAAGTTTATTTATAACTTTATACATAATTTAGATCTAATTTTCAAAGCTACATGTACTCAAGAGTCAGTCCTGGCTTGTTCAAGCATTTTTAGTGGTGAGGAAAACTTCTGTTGATTTCTTTATGCAATTGGGTGGTTAACAAGTGATTACAGGGGCAGGCAAGGGATGCAAGTTTTGGAAGTATCCTAAAACCAGAGAAAAAGGATACATAAAACAGCCATAGTCATCCTTTAGTAACTCCATGAAAGGCCACCCCTAGGAAGTTAGATATCAAAATATGTGTGTTTGGAGGTCACATTGTAAAAGAGCTTTAATCTCTTATGCTTAATATTTTGGTTTCTCCTAATCACTGTCTTCCATAATGAATGGGAAAAAGAAAAAAATTTCAATAATACTACTTTTATATAAATATTAAGAATCACAAGAAAAACTGAATAAGTTAGAAATATTTAATTTATTTAAAGCTGGACAAATTTCAATTAAGTAATCACAATAAGAATTGCATAATTTTGTACTTTACTCTTTGGGACATAACTTCATATCTTATTAATGGGATCCAGATGGAGAAATGACAATTTGAAAAAGTCATCAAAAATTGATCTAGAATTTTAGTTCATCATTTTTCCTCCAGAAAAATTACCATGAAACAAGAGATCATAAAATAAGCACTGTTATACAATGGGCCAGTTCCAAGCTGTGTCTGGTTTTCTAGTGGTCAGGCAGGAAGCCACAAGAGGCCCCCCGCAGGGTTTGCCCTGATACATGGACAACTCTAATCTTCTCTGCTCCCAGCAATGCTGCTGAGCAGTGAACAATGCTGCAACCAGGAACCCCAAAACAGAGGAGCCTGCGCTGGTGATGGCTTCCACTCATACTTCATGGGGAAATGCCCTGCTAGGTGAATTTGAACCAGTTGAGTCATTTCACTGGCAAAATAACCTCGAATAAGGTACTAACATCCTTGAGACAAAGATGCTTATGGAGCTGTAAAGATTGAAATTAAGAAGCACATGCAATCATAATAACTGGTAGCTCAATCGTGTACTCAGAATTCTCCCAGAGATGCAGGTAATACCCATGATTAAGCACACTTCCGTTGGAGTAAACAAAAGGTGATAGAGGAAAGATACCAATCCTAAAAAAATTAAGAGAGGCCTGAGTAAAAACTCCACCCAATGTATCAAATCAAAACCAACACAGTAAAAACTGTCTTACAGGTTCCTGATGAAAGAAAACTCATATTGACATGCTTGTCAGTTTTAATGAGCTTGAACCTAGTTTCCTAAGTCTCTCCCCACCACGCTGGCTCTCTGATCTGGTAGAGCAGCCTCACTTTCAAACTTTGTCTTCAAAGAGAAAGGAACAAAGTCCTTTATAAGAGGCCAACATCACAGCAAGAACAGTTTAGAAACATGGACCCATAGCTATAGTGTCTCTGTACGATTACTCCACTACAGAACTGCCTTCAATTGATTGCTTAAATGGAACATAATATGGGATAATGATTCCTCACACTTCCTAAATAGTTGTATTCAAAATACTCTGTCAAACTTAATAACTAATAGTTATTATACATAAAGAAAAAAATTAACACAGAAGTGTTTCTAAGATACAAATCTTGTAATCAACTGCACCAAACAACTTTATTCAAGGTTAAGTCTGCAATATATGAGACATTTTAAGACAACAGTTCCCCAATGTTACAATAATATCCCTTTCTCCGCTAAACACTGAGTACTGTATTGCTCTCAAAATGTTTCCAAATCAGTTGAGCAAGAATGGCAAAAAGATTTCCCATATGTTTGTATTTGATGCTGGTCCCTAAAGCCTGCCATACAAAGATTAATAGCTTCTCAGTCAAACAATCTTTAATGTTGCAATTCACTCCGTCATTCTGCTACAAAATTATTTCTATTTCCTATAAATCTAAAGCAGGGAAAAGAAAGAAGAGGAGCAAAAGACATGAACAATGAAGGGTACAGAAGGGGAGAGAGAAAAATTTAAAAGCACCTAAGAATTTGCCTTATCTTTCTAAAAAAGTAAAATAAATATAGTCTAGCCAATAAAATGTACCAATAAAAAAAAAACTAGCAAAAAAAAATGAAACCAAACACCAACGTACATCTTTTCAGAGGGTACAAGTTTGTGTAGCTATGGCAGTACTAAGAAGGGCCACAGAACTTTCTCTTTCACCATTATGGACAGCTGAGCCAGAGGAGGGAAGCAGTTAGCCAGGCAGTACAAGCAAGGCTGGATATATTTCCTGGCCCGCACTGGTCCCACTTAGAAGCAACTAGTCAGCCTGTGGTGTGCTGCCTAGAATCTCTGGGGATATGTTCTGC
Source organism: Thryonomys swinderianus (assembly GCA_004025085.1). Classification (NCBI taxonomy): domain Eukaryota; kingdom Metazoa; phylum Chordata; class Mammalia; order Rodentia; family Thryonomyidae; genus Thryonomys; species Thryonomys swinderianus. The sequence continues at coordinate 11,947 of PVIC010017852.1, forward strand.
AAGCAAGAAGAATCCCAGTCTGGGAAAATCTGCCTCTTAACTCGATAGAAACCTCAACATCAATATAAAAGGGCTCTTAGAGATTCTAGTCCCTCTTTCCTGTAAATGAATATTTACAAGTTAGTAATAACAGGCTATGAATCTGTACAACAGTGAGACTCTGCCATCAAATTCGTTCCAGAAAAGGCGGCACAGCATTATCCATCTTCACAGTTTTCCAGACACGTTTCAGAGTCTCATTTAGATGAAGAAAAACAATTTTACTTGTGTATTTTAAGCAAATTTCATTATATGGGTGGGGGTGACTCCTTCAGAGTAACTTAAATGCATCAATCTGGTTCACAACTCAAATGAGCTGCATACTCCCATGCCAGTGCTAGACACAGTTCATACTGGGAAGACAAAAGCCCTGGATTCTTATTAAAATTCAGGTATTGTCTCTACTGAGACTCTTTCAAGATACACTTCTTAATAAAAGAGCATGTATAAAGGGGGGAGGAGGGAGGAGTGGGTAGGGATATGGGTAAAAATGAGAATTAACTTGTGGCATATACTGGTACAAATTTCCCAATGTTATATGTGATTTTGAGATGTATATAAATTGTACCAATAAAGAATTCAATTAAAAAAAGATATACTTCTTTATAATAATAACCTTTTAAATAACTAAGAATGTTCCATAAATTCAATATAAATAGATGACAAACCACTGATTTCTCTGACTACTTTAAGCCTTTGAGTTGGTTTACCTGTTAGCTCTTAGGATATTTTGCCCACTAGAGAATTAATTCACAAGGAGGCATAAGATTGCTATGGTACAAGTCAATCCTTCAACACTGCCACATCAAAGTTCCAGCAGCAGTAGATAACTGAAACTGCCTACAGTCATTCCTGGCTGGGGCGAGATGACATGCAGCCGGTGCGAGCAAACTCAGCAGTGTCACGGTGTCACGATGGAAGTGATGGTGCTGACGTCAGTGCATATCCCACTTGTTGCAAACCTGGAACTAATGTCATTTGCCTGCCAGAGAAGGGTCACCCCGAATAAGGTATGGAAATATTCTTTGTTTAGTGCAGCCTGAAAAGCATTGTTCTTGAAGTTTTGCCACACAGATTCTCATTGTAATTCTATAAATAGGGAATCATGGCATCATTCACTACCTCCACTGGATGTCTTTTTAAAACTGATATATATAAATTTAATTGTTGCTAATCACAGTTGGAATAATTGATACTAGGTCTATGGAGAATCTATTTTAAAAACATAAGGTCCTGATTTTAAAAAAAATTCCTGATTCATAAAACATCTTATTGATTAGTATGCTCAAAACTGAATATACACAGATTTCCATTTTACATAAGAAGAAATAGATGAAATTAATATCCTTTCTCAAGGTTATGAAGCTCATCAGGTGAAGAACAGATTATATCTCAGAGCTCCAAATTCCCTATTCTCCCCTTAGACCACTGAGCCATGCTGCTTCTCTGACTGAACTGAAAATACATTACAATAAAAGATTACCATAAAAGTTTGATTCTTCCATTCTCCATTTCATGGACTGCCTTTACAAGTACAATACTGAAAAACTGATTTGGTATTCACCTTTGATACTTTTTATTGCAACAAAGCAGCAGAGAATGGGACTAAAAGGTATAGTCTTAAATCACAGCCCATGCTAGTGTATACGTTTTCAAATTAATCACCTAAAGGACCAGCAGGCTGTTAGAACTCTGTTTAACAGATAAATTTGCCTGGAAAATAATCTTCCTTATTGTGAAAGAAAATCTGCCCCTGGTCTTTCTTTGTGTTACAGTTCTTCAGAAGCTCTTTATTGTGGAGGATACCCTGGATGTGAAAGTTTCATTTGGCAGCACAGAATGCACATGTTCTTAGTACAAAAGTAGTAAAAAGACAGCCAGAAACAAAAAGGTGAAATAGGTGAGTAGCAACCTCAGCAGGCAGCCCCATTCTCTTTTTACTCCAAACCAACAGAGGACAGAGCCCTTGCAGAGGCACACAGGGCAGGATTCAGCCCCTGGGCACTGACAGCTGGACTGGTGATGAGACAGGTGTAACCGGTCATCAATACAGAGTTAGCACTGTGTTCCTAATCTCCTAATGACACAGCTACCCTATCCTTTGAGATTCTGGAATCAAATCTCAGAAACTCTTGTTAGAATCTGCTGGTCACTGAAACTGAGGGGATATAAACTCACAAGCTGGGCAATAGTCACACAGGATGCGAAGGACCACATGCTTAGAGATCTAGACAAAGTCATTAGAGAAATGAAGCTGACATTCACAGAAAAGCAGGCTTCAGTGGTCACTGGGATAAAGAGGTAAAGTTAGAGCAGGCAGGGAGAGCATCTAGGGAAGGGCTACCCAGGCTCCGTTCAAGATCTGGCAACTCTGAAGGTCAAAGGCCCCCACAGCCTTAGAACTGGAGTCTTTCTGAGTTGGTTCCTATTACTTGCTATCAAGGAACATTAATTACTGATTAGGACATGATCTCAATACCCAAAAGGACATGTACAAGGGCAGAGAAACTGAACCTAGACTGTACTGAGTTCTCTTATTACTAAATTTAGGACACCTGAAAATGATTCACTGAAATGGGTCTTCCTCTTAAGAACAGAAGAGATGACATTTCTGTGCCTATGTAAACATTTAACAACTTACTGGTCCTCCCAGTTATCCATAATGCTTCTGTTATGTAGGGTGATCTCAATGTAAGACACAGAGTTTACACTATCTCTAGGTTTTCTTTCATACAATATTTTATATAATGTTTATGTTATGTGCATTATAAATACTTAAAGAAATAGAGAGATGCATAGAGAAACAAGCACATAAAACAGGCCTTTGTGGTATGGCCTAAGTACCAAATAACATTTCAAACATTATTTTTACAGAAGAGTATTATTTTAAGATCCATACAATAACCAGTGCATGATCAAAAATGACAGATACACTCCTCAAATAGCTTTCATTTAAAAATGTTTTAATCTAGTATCTTTCACTTAAAGCTATGTCATATACTTAAATCTAGATTTAAAAAAAAAAAAAACTTCCTTACTGGCTCTGTTTAAGTTTACTTACCTCAGTTTCTTCATCTCTAAAATAACAATCACAATACCACTAACAGGATCTTTATGATTACACTACTATATAAGTCATAGCCACAAATTCTGACATTTTAGAAACACTAAAGTCAAATTTTTTCCTCCAACCACGTATTTGCACACCCTTCATATTTCGAGGCCTGCATCTTAATTCTTGTAGTCCATCTCTCCAGGTCACATCTCTCCTATATTCTGAACAATACTGGATGCTCTGAACTGGATCTCCTCAATAGCTTAGAAGCTGTCCATATTTCAGACTTATACTAAGATTTAACTCTTGAATGTGGATACTACTACAGCCTGGCTAGATGAAATCAACAGAAGTGTTCCCCCTGTCCCTGAACCCCGGCCGCAGAAGGTTGAGTCACTTAACATCATGCACTGCCATGGCTTTCTGTGATGATCCTTCTGTGCTATACTTTTCAAGAAGTTTTCATTTGTGTGGACTTTTCCCTTATTCACTCAGAGGCTGAAGACCAAATTCATTCCAACAAGAAGAATCATGTAAGAGCTGGTGTGTCACCAGCTTCCCACGGCTTTGTACAATAATTAGTTTTTCATGCCAGGCCTGGCAATCTCACATGGTCAGGCAAACTAAGCAGAGACAAAGAGTCCCTACAGGGATGCAGAGCTGATTAGAAATGCCAATCCATTTTTTAAAAAACAATCCATTTGTAATTTGGACTCCATCCGTTTTTTTTTTTTTTTTGACAGAAACAGAAAGAGACAAATTGTGTCTCCTTGCAATAATAGCAGCCAGACACACTTAACAATTTGTATTAATGGATGTCTGCCACATTTTAGCTAAGTGACTGAAACAATCATTTAACCTTTCCAAGACTCAGTTTCTTCATTTGTGAAGTGGCTACAACATACACAAAGTCCTTGCTTTGCAAAGCTCTGAAATGCATACAAACTCATTATCTCTTCTTGGTTAACAACATTCGCTCAATAACTTAAGTTCAAATGTCAGTACCTGAGCACATTAACCATGACAACTTCATAGAAGACAAACTTCACCACAGCTCTTCAGTGCATGACCACTATATAAATGAGAGATGTGCCTCACAGTTCGGAGCCAGTCAATCACTTCCATCACAGCCTGTCAGTTTGACAGGTCACTGGGCATCTTAGCTTGCACACAGACAGCAAAGGCCATGGCTGTGTTGCTTATATGATACCCAGTGACAAATTCCAGTTTCTTTTTAAGATAACAAATAGTGCAAAGAGGTAGCTGACCAACAAAGATCAAAGTGAGAAAAAATGTGATGCTAAAAAAAAGAAAAAAAAAGGAAACAAAGTTTATGTGTATATACAGGGGTGGGGGTTTGTGTGTGTGTATATACATATATATATATAGATATATAGATATAGATATAGATATAGATATAGATATAGATATAGATATAGATATAGATATAGGGTAGGGATGTGTATATATAAGGATGGGTAGGGGAAGGGAAAACAATGAGAATTAAGTCATGTTATATACTGGTACAAATTCTCAATGCTGACTATGATCATGATGTGTATATATAATGTACCAATAAAGATTCAAATTAAAAAAAAAGTGAAACAAAAAAACACCAGTCACACCAGTAGTGGAATCTGAATCGAACATACATAGAATTAAGAAAAAAAAAATCTGCCTGGGAAGACCGAAACGTGCCTTCATTGGGACCCTCTGAAGGCAGCTTAACAGACTTAAGCAAAAGAATGAAGATATCCAGAAAATGGTGACAGGAAAAATATCACGTAAAAAGAATTCTAGAAGATAGACCACATCAAAACACTAGGGATAAAATGTTACAAGCTGGTGCAAACTTAGGAAGGGCTATGGAAATCCACCCAGGTACAAGAAAGATGCCTGCTCCATGTTCTGTGTTTCATGACAAGATGAAGGAAGCAAGTACTGTTCAAACTACATGAGATAAGTTTTTAATTTTCAGTGTTTCTAATGTTTTACATTACAGTGAGCTAATATTAGTTTCATTACTTTTCCATTTCCCTGTGCACTTATAACTGTTTTTAATATTTTAACAAAAACTTTTTAAAGTTCCTAGAAAGACTGTGATTTTTCTCATGGATTATGATTGCTCTGCATGGAACCTTAGCCTCGCCATCATTATTACAGCCCTGTTTTACTGTGCACAATGAGGGCTGTCTGTATATCTTCTGATAAGTGGTAGTAAGAACTGGAGCAGTGTATGTTCATAAATTATCTGTAGAGATAAAGGTTTGGAACATACACAAAGGCTGAAGTCTGAAGAATTTTTATGCCTTTAATACTGAACACTAATTATAAATTTCTTCAGGATGACAGAGAACCACTGAAGGGATTTTAGGAGAGTGGCAGGCAAAGTCAACAGAAGATTAACTTGTCATATTGTACAGGATAGATTTTACTGAAATTTGACAAAAGGAAGAAACTGAATTAATTCATTAGGGTAGTGAAAGTTACTAAGGCAGTGGCTCTCAGGATGGAGAAGCCATCTTTTAAAAACACTTAAGTGCAATGAAAACAACACTGAGATTTCATCTCACTCCATGAAGAATGGCTGCTATTGTGAAATCAACCAGCAATAAATCCTGGTGAGGCTGTGGGGAGTAAGGAACCCTTCTCCACTATTGGAAATGTAGACTTGTGCCATCATTGTAGAGATCAGCGTGGAAATTCCTCAGAAAACTAGGATTAGAGGTCCCATCTGACCCTGCTATTCCCCTGCTAGGAATATACTCGAAAGAATTAAAAGAATCATATCATAAAGACATATGTGCATCCATGTTCATAGCAGCTCAGTTTGTGATAGCCCAATCTTGGAAACAATCCAGATGCCCACCAACTGCAAACTGGATAAAGATGTGGTTTTGATATATATACATAAAATATTATATATATGTATATATATACATATATATAATGTAGTATTACTCTGCCATAGAGAATTACATGTTTGAGTCATTTATGTGCAAATGGACACACCTTGAAGATACACTAATAAGTGAAATAAAAAGGTCACAGATATGTAAATACCACATCTTTTCTCCAGTATGAGAACCTGTAGATAGAAATGAGTTCTAGAATGTATGATAGATTTTATGAAACAGGAAATATTCAAAGGGAATGTGGTAGGGGAAAATAATGAAGGGAAAGAATAAATATGATTTGAAAAGAAAAAGAAAGCACATGTTTATAGGGGGTGGGGGGGTTGTACGGTTGGTAGGGATATGAGTAAAAATGAGAATTAACTCATGCCATATACTGGTACAAATTCCCCAATGTTGAGTGTGATTGTGAGCTGTGTATAAAATGTACCAATAAATTATTCAATTTTAAAAATAAAATAAAAACACTTAAGTGCAGAACTGACCAAAGCCGGTGACTAGAGAAAAGTTTGAGAATGGCTGCAGGTGGACTGACCAGAGGAACACTTGGCTGACGTTTGTTGAACATGATGCGCTATTTACTGTCCAAAGGGATTAACCTCTTCATGTTAACTCAGGGAATCCCTGTAAGGACCTGAGGAAACAGGTTCTCCTATTCAGAGCATTTGAAGAGAAGGAAACTGAGGAGTAGAGATGGGATCATGCTTGGAACACCTATAAAGTGTGCCATGGGATGGGGCCAAGTTGTCCAACTCTAGAGACTGCCCTGAGCCCTTCCTTCCTAACCCACCACCCCACAAGCCATTCTCTTTCCACCTTGGCCCTAACATCATGCAATTTTCCCTCTGGTACTGTGGCTCCTTCTTGTCTGGCTGCTTCCTGCCTCCTGCTTATTGAATGCAACAATTTTGTCCTGTATTGAAACTACAGAACCACAAGTGTTCTCTTCCTACATTGTAAAAGTTCTCTTCTCCAAGAGAAATTCTTCATCTGCTCCCTAGTCCTTCTTTCCAGAATTAACTAATACAACTGCATGAAAATAGAGGAAGATAGGGCCGGAGGGTTAGCTCAGTGGTTCCGGCGCCTGCCTCGCAAGCATAAGGACCTGAGTTCGATCCCCGGTTACCACATATAATGCTGGGCATGGTGGCTCACGCCTGTAATCCCAGCATTTGGGAGGCAGAGACGGGAGGATTGCTGAGTTCGCGGCGGCTTGCCTGGGCACCATAGTGAGCTCAGGACCAGCCTGAACTACAAAGCAAGACCCTGTCTCCAAAAAGAAAAAAAAAAAAAAATAGAGGAAGATAAACACAGGGCTGTGTACCAGAGAAGATTTTATAAAGTCCACACACCTACTAACTCCTTCAGCTATAAGCTGCCATTCATAGAAACATAATAATTTTGTGAGTGGAAAAATACTATACATGAAAATAGAGTTGTTCTTCAGTATCCATGGAGGGTCAGATCTGTTAATATAAAACAGCATGGTTTTCACAGAGTTCACACACATCTTCTCATATATTTTAATCATTTCTGGATTACTTATAATATCAAATAAAATATAAATGCTATGCATATATGCTGTACTGTATTGGTTAGGGAAGGATGACAAGAAAAGAGTCTTACATGCTCAGTATACGTGCATTTTTTTCCAAATGTATTGTTGGACCAACTGTATTGTTTAAAACTGCCTGATTTTCAGCATTCCTTTCTGAATGGACTATTGCCCATTATTTCCATAATCTTTTGCTGTGAGGGAGGTATCTATCTCCTTGTTAAGGAAATCTCAAGAAAGTATATTCAAAAGTTTGTGGGAGTATTTATACACACTTTCTTAGAACTTTCAATAAAAGATTCCTTGTCTTCAAATTTCCTAGAAATAAATTTTTCTGTTTTCCATAATTAGTGGTACATCTTATCATAAAGATCTTTAAACATTGTAATTTTTTCCATTTTACTTCTTCTGCCTAAAAGGTAAATATAGTCATGATGTTTATTCCTATTAATGGGATTACTACTAAACAAATTTGTTTCTCAGTCTATTTATAAATGCCTACAATGGAGGGATGCTAGAACTATCTAATTAAAAAAAACAAATTTATGCTGCTTTTAAGTTATACTTTAGCTATTCAGCTTATGCCAAAATACAAAAAATTGGTAGACGATAACTATTTAAATGGGTTCCAAACAGTTACTCAGAAATCAAATTCCCAATCATTGATTTATGTTCAAAGGGAAAAACATTCATTCAATTCTTGATTTATATCAGTCATTCATAAAAGTATTCAGCAGATAAAAGCCATAAATCTGCCTCTGTAAAAGCATAAATCAGAACCCTAGGAGGATAACAACGGGCTTGTCACTCTGGACATCATCCAACTGCTGAGCAGCAGCTTACAGGGAAAAAAAATAAAGTTAATTTATTTTAGTTTGGTACTACTTATGTTTCTACCATTTCTTCTAAAAAGCCTAAAAGTGTTTTCACCATGAGGTAAGAAAAAGCACAGACCTCAAGGCTTGATTATTCTTACTATAGAGAGGATCCAAGACTACATTAATTAATAAATCAATGATTTGGCTAGAAATGGATTTAATAAACCCTCGCTACTTCAAAAACATGAAAATATACTTCACTGTTATCAAATATTTCAGGTTTTATTTTTATAAGAATAAAATACATTATATTTAGAAGGAAAATTCCTAGAAAACTCAACTGTATTACTCAGACTATAAAAAAATAAATTAATGCAAAACAACTCACAAATGAAACATATGCTCATAATCTCCCACTTTTCTTTCCACAATCATATTAAAGTCTATTGTTTGCATCAGCATGAATGGATTCCCTGAAACAGGACACAGAGTTCAAAGACCCCTTATAATTGAAGAAAAATAACTAGGTTTAAATACTCAGTGTTATCTATCCAAAAAAAAAGATTACTGACAAATACTGACAGCAAGATACTCTAATTATCACATAAGTATAATGTATCTTATATAATTTTGTTTCAACTGAGCTGTAAAATAATATCCCTGAAATTAAATTAGTATGCACCTATCAGGAACTATTATATAAAATGTGTATGCAGGGCCAGAGGATTAGCTCAGTGGTTCTGGCGCCTGCCTCGCAAGCACAAGGTCCTGAGTTCAATCCCCAGTAACCACATACAATGCTGGGCAAGGTGACTCACGCCCACCAGCAATCAATACCACATACCACAGTGCCGGGCGTGGTGGCTCACACCTGTAATCCCAGCATACGGGAGGCAGAGACAGGAGGATTGCTGAGTTCGAGGCTTGCCTGGGCTACATAGTGAGCTCAGAGCCAGCCTGCACTACAAAGCGAGACCCTGTCTCAAAAAAAAAAAAAAAAATGTGTATGCAAAAGAGCAAAGGTTTTACTATCTATATTATTTGCAAAGAACATAAAAGAATTTTACAAAGTGGAATTATAATTTTCATAACAAAAAACTGATATGGTGATGGTCTGATCTACTGGCCTCCTAAAAAATTTTTGTAATCCATTCCATTTTCATCAGTTTGGACTACTGACTTCTCTATAATGCAATACTACCTAGAAATATATCTCCTTTTTATTTAGGATTCTCTTTATAGAAAATCAAAATGAAAACATATAAAAAGTAATTAATTCCTTGATTAAAACACAATTTGAGGTCTTTTATTGATTGACTTTTCATTTTGAATTTATTGTTTTTATGATCCCTCTGGCCCCCTCCAAAAAGATCTATTTATGAAATCACAGAAACTTGCTTATCTAAAGAAATTCTCTCTGGTGAAGATTCAATTAATTCAACTCAGCCAGTTGGTCAAAACTTCATTGTTCTTTTGATAGGAATCATACAAATCAACTACATAGTTTTTTCTTTTAAAACTGAAAACTCAGGGCCTAATCAATAAAAATTTTACTTTCTCTACTGACATAAACCAAGCCAAAATGAAGAAATTTAAATTCTTGGAACCATTTGTACTTAGATTTTCTTATGAAAAGGGTCACAGCTCTCAGCAACAAATTTATTCTTTTCTCTTTACATCCCAGGTCAACAATTTTCCTTCAACTGTGTACTGATTAAGATTACTCCCTGGGCTTTCCAATGTAAAAGTTACCATGAAATTTTTTACTCACTTAAAAATTAATGTATCTATAATACTCATTGCACTTCCTGCAAATATATAAAACTGGCCCACCTATTCTAACACTCTTAAATATATTCAGTGTGGAATGGGGAACAAAAAGTACAAAGCACAAAGATTCTAACATTCAATAAAAGCTTTCTATTTTTTTATGATTTCTTCTGAAAATAAGACCAACAGCTTCTGGTATCCATCTCTAATATTGGATAGTCAATTACAATTTTATCATTTCACCTCCCATAGCCCAAATGCTCCACTATTCTTCCACCTTTGACTCTCTGCCCAACTATTACATTGCCAAAGAAGGGTTTTCAGTCAACTAATTAGGAATGAATGTAAACTCAGACCTTAGAAAAAGTTAACTTGATCTTTTACAAGAAAGTCCAGTTACTTTTTAAATTGCATTATGTTCTACGATGTTTATGTGTCAGTGAATCCACTTACCTTCACAATCTATTAAGATGTATATTTAGATTTAACTCCAGTTCCATTAGTTAAATATAATTAGGTCTTTCCTGTTCTAGTATGAAATTTTCACTCCAGATTTTGCCAGTGCCTGAAGTTTTCTAAACTTTTTTCTGAAAGAATTCAGTCAGAATAAAAGCATATGTATAAACACTATATTGATCCTGTAACCACCTAAGCAACAGTAGTTTGGCCAGGTATAGAATTTCTGGAGTTGATGATTCTCTTCCTCTTGAAAATAACTTTTTATTCTAATTAGAAAGTTACATAATTTTTCTTTATTTTGATATTTGGTAATCACACATGTATTTTATCGATGATAGCTGGAATCAGGTCTTATTTCTTCTAGTTTTATAACTTTTAATTGGTTTTGTTTCTGCTACTGGGGATTGAACTCAGAACCTTTGAAATTAGCTACATCCCCAGCCCTTTTTATTTTTAGGCAGAGTCTTATTAAATTGCCCGAACTGGACTCAAACTTATCATCCTCCTGCCTTAGCTGCCCAGTGTAGGGATTGCAGGCACTATCGAGTCTGTTATTCGATCCTTCCACACAGCAACTATGACAACTCCAAGAACTGTTTCCCATACTCAGATCATTCCTTTTTTATACATATCTTATTTTATAGACTATCATAATGCACATTTCATTAAAATTTTGACTGTCTTGTCTCAACTCAAATTTCTTTCCTGCCATATCCAAAATTAAACCCAGGCTACCTCTTTAATCAGGCTGGTTATAAGAAACTGGAGAGGTTCTGTGGAATTAAGAAAGGAGCAATGGGCTTCAACCAGAAATGCACTGCCACTCTGGGATTTTATGCTGATGGAATTCATGGCTCATCTTAAAAAGAACTTTGCCCCTTTCTAAAGTTATCTTAAGGACTAGAAATGAGGCAGGACAGACGCAGCCTTGACTGATCCTCTATAACTGGGATGGAAAGCAGGTTCTCATAAATACACTATATTTTACAAAATTAAGGGATGGAAGCCCCAACCATGAGCTAACAGAAACATCTTTCACTACATAAAGATAACATTTAGTGCCAGCTATCTAACATAGATAGGTTATTCTCTATTGAGTGTATTTCACAAGGTAATTCATTGCAGATGGTAGCACAATACTATAAAATCATTAAAGTTCATACATCAAAACCAGTGTCAAGAATCTGAAACTTTAAAAGATCTGATGAAGGGCCGGAGATTTAGCTCAGTGGTTCCAGTGCCTGCCTCGCAAGTGCAAGGTCCTGAGTTCGATCCCAGTAACCACATACAATGCTGGGCGTGGTGACTCACGCCCACC